>JAHWXV010558009.1:0-13104 GCA_024586415.1 Phrixothrix hirtus | reverse complement strand
TGTTGCTTCATCTGAAAACATACACTTGCTTAAAAAATCAGGGCCGTCTTAAACTTTTTGAAGTATACAATTACACAATTTTAATCGTTTGTTAAAATTAGGCTTTTTAGTTCTTGCACTAGCATTACATCGTATGGATGAAATTTATTTGCACGTAAAATTTTAGTCAATGAAGATTGGCTTATTTCAAGATTTCTAGCAATCGAATTTTGGCTTATATGGGGATCTTCCGTTGTACTACGGATAACTGCTATTTCATTCTGCACACTTGTGGCAATTATTTGTCTAGGTCTTTTAGTTGGAGGCCAATTTTCTCTTAACTGAGTTTCGTGTCTGCGAAAAATTTTGTCAGTCGGTGCTCTTCGATGTGGATAGCGTTGATAGTACAAATTTGCGGCAGCAACGGCATTTTTCCGGCATTCACCAAAAATTAAAATCGTATCAGTCTTTTCGTTATTGAATACATCTTCTAATAAATGAATACGTTTGGACAATAAACGTCAAGATTAATGACTAGGATGTTTGAACTACCGCGAACGCTTGCTTAACTAATATAATATTTATGCTTTCAAATAACATTGAAGGTGAATACCAATTTTACTGGTAATTCATTATACACGTAGTAGTTTAAATATTACAACTTAATTATTGACAGCTGGAAATATGACAAATCAGGTATATATGTTTTTGTATTTGAATAGCGACTTATGAAAGTGTAAATTGAGTTGCTTATTTGGGACATTCAGGGTCGTTATTACACTGTCAAATTTATTGATGTCCAGTTTTTAGCTGAAATACACGTTTGCAGGTCCACTCAGTTCAAAAAACATGTTTTTAGAAATTGATCGTGCGTACGTACGTGAGTGTATGTCTGTGTGTACATAGTGGTCGATGTAGTTCGAAAACTAAACGTTATATAAAACTGAAATTTTATATTTGAGTTAACTACCTTTCTGGCCCATTCTAGTAAGAATGTTTTTAAAATCGAATGACCGGAAGTGCCACTTTATTCTTGAGGTTGTTAGGTTTTTGAGATTTTCTTGAAAACTGTTATAATAATTCTTTTTTAAACTTACTTTGTTGTTACACCTATAATGCCCTTATACCCGAACTAATCGGTTTCTTTGAGAAAATCTGTTCGAGCGGATTATTGAAGAAAATCTCCGGCGTTACGGCAGTGTTTCGTCTGGCAAGTTAATTGGGTGGGTGATCGTTATAAATATCGTTCCCAAAATATATGTAAATTATAATTTATTCATCTGAGGACTCTATTTGCATATCTATTAACGTAAGAGAAAAGTCGTGTGATATTCGCCTTTCATAACGTATTACTTAGTTTAAGTTTATTTTAGATCCAACGAGGTTATAAGGTGAGATTATATTTGAATTCAAAAAGAATCGTGCGTTATGTTCAATTTATAACGAAAACGGGATTTTGCATTAAAATGTTTTGGGCGGTTAATGATAACTCTTAGTTATATAATAATTTCAAATTAAGGTGCAATTTTACTAACACAAGCAATAAGAGTTAGCAATTAAAACAATATAAATTGACGCATAAAATGATCCAAACGAATCAACGGCTTGCAATCAACAACAAAAGGATTGATTAAAAACGTTGTAGTATGCCAATGGCTATGGAAGAATTGCACTTTATCTTTCGACATGTTTAGTGGAACTGCATGTACTTTAATCACGCAAAATTGAAGGGAAACACACCATCGGTAATAACAAGCAAATGCTGTACAACGAAATTGTATACTACAAAGTCACGAATGCGTGTAATTAAAATAAAATTATTATTGGAATAAGAATAAATGGAAGTTCAATATGAACATTCACTAGGCGTGGACAAACTTGTTTAATTAACCTAAATTTTAAAGTAGCCTTTTAAACAATTTTCTTCTCACAATTTTTCCAGGTGAACTTTGTAGTAAATGTAATGTTTCAATATTTTAAGATTTTTTAAGATAGATATTCAGACTAATAGATCCAATTTGAATTTTGAAATAACCTTTATAAATTTAATTGTTACAAACAATTTGATTGCGTAGAACTAGGCTACATACATTTTTCGTTATTATTCAGCAATACATTCCCAGAACATAAATTAAACGTTGCTGAAACAATGTCGTTTTAAATCAGTTATATTTATTTATCGGAAGAATAATAAAAATCAAACTTATCTTTATACTGATTTTTGAATATGTACTACATATTGTGCATATTATAAATAAATTGCCAGCTACTTACATATCTAAAATATACACTAGCCTTTTCCTGTAAGCACGCTAAAATTATTTATAATATTTATTTCTGTATATTTTTATTAAGGAATTCGTTTTATATGCTATTTATATGCATGAACTTAGATATGAAGCTTTTCATGATAATAGGAAGTATACTGCATATTGAAACGGATTAAAGTAATTATGGCTTAATTGAAAATCAATATCTTACAATTTATCTGCCTTTTCGCATCCTTTCCTTTTATTTGTTTTACATTTAGCAAAGTATATATTATTTTGAAAATGCATTTTCTTACACAATGATCATAAGGAAATATAATCTATAGTACTAATTAAATTAGTAATTATTAAGTATTATATATAGATTGAATAAAAAATTTGCATAATATAGGCCGATTTAAAATTTATCATTAGTATTTTATGGGTATAAACAAATAACTACTATTAGAAGCGCATGTATGCACGTAGGTTATTACATATATCATATTTGGGTACTTATATATATGCGTACGTGTGTGCGTGCTAGGTTATTATAGATATACCACAGAGAGTTGACAATATTTTCATTATTTAGCAGTTATATAAACTTATTCCATAATTAAAAGCCCGATCTTAAAGAACAGTAGATAAAATAAAATTTTGTTTTTCCATTAGTATTAATCAATATTGTAAAGTGTTTACAACAATTACGCTAAAAATCATTAATTTTTATAAATAGATATTTCTTATTTCATATTTACTTAAAATTTCTACAATGTAGAGGCGTTTTATTATGAGATGACAAACAACAGCAGTTAATTTAATGGAGGTACGTCATATCTTTCATTAACGACTAATTAAATTTTCTTCTTCAAAATAAATTTGTCACAGCCACAAATTCGGGAAAATTGTTCTTAATATTGTCAATCTGAGAGTACTTACAACGAAATAATCCAATACCAGGTTCACTTACTAGTTTTATTATACCTTAAAAGCTTATACAAATTGTAAGGAAGTAGTAATTGAGCAATTTCAGTTTTATCAAAATTGATTTTATCTTGCAAACTATAAAACTGAACAAAGTACGGTCGTTCAATATTGTCTGTGTTCGGTAATGTACTTTTATTGGCGTGTTTTAGAAATAAAATAGTGCATTTACTTTTCAAGAAATTAAGTGGTAATATCGGCCTATTTCTGGATTTATTCATTTTTTTTTGTAATCGTAGTATAGCTATTAAGAATACATTTTAGGAAAGAGGATTTTGATTAAATACATATTTATGTTGAATAAAACATGTTTTAATGTACGGGGGAAAATCAAATATAAACTGAAGTTCTCTTACTATCAGAGAAATTGGCCGAAGGCATTAGCATGCAGATTTATAGGGCGATTCCCGCCCCGACGTCCTTGCAGACCGCACCTGCCGCTTAAGAGCAAGATAGGCGAACAAAAACTATATACGTCTGTTGCACAGCGTATTATCATTACGTTTCTAACGAAAGAAGTGGTTAAATCGGCTGGAGAAGGCTTTGAGTTCAGTTCCAATAATCTAATCTTTCACAGAGCTGTATTTATGAACGGCAAAAGTTTGCTGAGCAGACGAAAAACTATTGAAAACTAAAGCCATCAGCAACGACCGCGAAGGGGCGCGACAGATATAATCCTTTGAACTATTTGTGATATGACCGACGTTTTACTCTAGGTGAAATTGATTTTACAGCGCATATAAGTTGTGCTGATGCACGGCGCTCTGAGTTTCCTAAATATCTCAGCATTACTTAACCCCCGGAATCCGTCAAAGCTTCTGCCTTGCACAGTAATCTTACCTGCAATTAAACATGAGTCGACCATTGCAACTTGGACTCGAAATAGACAGCATGGAATGCGAGAGAGAAGGAGATATTGAACTATTCAAGGCGAAAACATGCTTGATAGCTGGAAATATAATTACCACCGTGTTATGAAATTTCAGAGGTGCAGTTTTAATTAACTTCCTTCATTTTCTCTATCTCTGCTAAGTCTATTTAGCGGATTAGAAGACGGGAGACCCGAGGTGAAGCGCTCCGCACTTTACAAAGGTACCATCTCAAATTGAAGAAAAAATTCTAGGCAACAATTGAGCGTCCCTCATATAGTTATGATTTACCGCCATATCATTTTCATAAGATTAAACAGAAGTACAGAATTTTAAGGATGTTATGGGCATAATTGGGTTTATGTTTAATTAGCTGTAGCGCATTCCTCTGTTCTAAGAAACTGGAAACGCCGAAACCCTATTTGTTAACCCTAAAACAGGGAAGTAAGCCAAAAGATAATTACTTTCATCTGTATTTTATTTTCGTCCAATAAATAATGAAAAATAAATTCCGATTTACATTTGTAAAAAAAACTGAAATTAAAATTTTTAAAAACATAACAGACATCTCAATGCAAAACCCGACACGTCGTACTCTTTGGAAAATTGAGTTGTACATGTCACTGGATTCGTAATTGTGATATGTGGTGTAGAAAATACGGCTAAATGGAAAAACCGACACTGTCGGTATTCAAACACCGACATGTCTATATTACTCAATGAAAATTTATTTATTAGAACGTACGATGAGGTTGATAAGTAGATGTGTATTTACCTTCTTAGTTCTTTTGTTTACTTTGATTAGTTTCTTAGGCATCTCATGATGATAAAAAGATGACTGATATAAATATTCCTGTAAATATTACGCTATCAAAAATTAATAAATCTTTGAAACGAGAAGTCGCAAAACGCACATGCAGAAATAAATGTTGTCCTTTTTAATATTTAATATCTAATAAGCTTTATTTAGTAACACATAGAACTTAGATAGCGTAAACGAGAAAAGAGCAAGCCAAAGTGATTGTCGGTACGTTATTTTGTTAAAACAAAAGACTGGTTAATGTACCTAAGCGAAGTTTGATAAATAGTTTATCCGCGAAGAAGGACATAATTTTAAATATTCTTAAAAAGTACAGATATACAGTTAAACGCTCCAAGAGTGTCGGGGAAGGATCTATTAAAAGGTAAAAATGACAACAAACGAGCAGCTATTAAAACTTTTGTAATCATTAAAATGCATCTAATCTTACTATTGTTGCTCTAAAACGTTCAACAGATTTTACTTAGCAGCCGAGCTGAGTATAAAGAAACTTTGAAGAATGTTTAATGTCACCATTAATACGGGTCTTCAAGCAAGAGAGTGGTTTTTTTGATTTTTCTTTATAAGAAAGTATAATGTTTGTTTCGGTACTCTGAAAAGCGACATGTTCCACATGTCTACAGTTTCAAGTCATAAAACTGTCAGATGTTAGTACAAAAAATCTATTAATGGTCTAGTAGCGAGCATAAACCCTTTACGATCTTTTGAACCAATAAAATCGTAAAACTATAAAACCGTAAAATTGTAATGTTTAACGCTGACTGTCAAAAAATTAAGGCTCCAAAAAATTGCAGATCGAGCGGCATATTTTGGTGTGCAACTGGACTTTTTTATTTGCCAATAGCCCAAAGAGGATTCAAAGAAAACTATATCCAACTACAGTTTGGTTTTGTGTATGGATCCATTTGACTTTCAAAGATAATCCAACGAAATATCTTTGGCAATCTATAATATTTGAAGACGGTATAAAAATTGTTCGCTCCTTTTGTGGCGGCTGAAAAGCACCAAATAAAAATGTCATGGTAACTATTGTCTAAGTGGTTACTAAATTGTAGTCCGCCAAATATCAATATGAATTAAACAATGATTCCAGTGGTAGGGCATTCGCTCATTCCTCCAAATAGACTTTTTGATGAAATCGAAAAATCCATAAAAAGGATAACAGAGATAACGAGCTCAGAGAAATATATTGAATTTATACGGAAGTGGTGAAAATATACAAATTAGGCATAGATGCTCCAAAATTTGATTGAAACTGTGATGTGCGTGTTGTTATGATAAACACACCTAGTGGTTCGTCAAGTTGTGACTTTCCAACCCTAAACAGTTGTATAGTGAGAGGTGAAATCTTTTATAGAAACAATCTTGGTACAGATAGGTCATTGTTAAAAAGGGGAAGGAGACTCAAATACAAACTAAAATTGTAGAAATTGAAGTGGCTTTGAAACTAGATAAAAAAATTAGAATCAGTAAATTGATTTAAATGCATTCTGGAGTTGACTGTCAAAATGATACATCATCATTTTTTAAAAAACCTTTTCGTAGCAATCCTGCGCCCTCCACAGCAAACCAAGGTAGAAGCTCGACTGTGCAACAGAATTTCGCTGAAAAGGAACCAACTAATGCTATTACAGACAAATGTTGTTCAGAAGAAAACTTAAATTTCAATTTATAATTATTTTGTTTTATTTTTGCCGCTAAATTATATTTATTTTTGATTAAAATTAACAATTTGTTGCAGAATTTGTACTGCAATTCTTTTATATTCAGTTTTGTTGAGCAATTATATATTTTTTTAAATAAAACATTATTAAATGTATTGTTTGTTTTTGTGGCTGAGAGCTAGGTATATGGAATTTCCCTTGGCCCTGTTGGTTTAGAACTGTTATATAGTTATTTCTCCATGCTTACTAGAATTTTGCCAAATCTGGAGGAGTTCTACCGGGGGATTCTTAACGTGCCAAACATCATATTGACACTGGACCTACGATTTCACTTCCTTATCCGAGAAGAAGGCATATTTTCAAATTTTTCTCCGCTGAAAAATTTACCGACCTCGATTGGTTCTAAACCCGCGTCCATTAGGCGTAGAGGCAAATATGCTAACCACTACATCAGTCGGGCCCGGCTATTAAATGAATTACATTTTGTTGATTTTTGTCATTTATGGCAAAATTTGTTATTAAAACCCGGTATGTCCAAAGTTTGATCCAAATTTAAAACCAAACGAACTGAACTAGATTTTTCAATAGTGCCTATGGAATATAAAAAATTTGTAGAATATATTTTATCTATTTGTGTATTGAAATTTGTTAATTTCGGAACCCATTTGAGTTTCATAAGGCCTTCGTTTTAACTCAGAATTTATTATTTTAAAAGGTTGGTAACATTAGTAATTAACCTTATTAACGTCAAAGTCAAATAGAAAATTGACAAAACTTTCATATTCAAATGTTAAAATTCCAATGTCACCAATTATCATTAAAATCCCTAAAACAATTACATGTCAAAAAACTGCGTTTTTTTCCTAAATTTTTAGAAAATAGATAAAATAGTATAAAAAAACTCGTTTCTTAAGACGCCGTTCTTTGAAAACCCGCCTCTAGGAGACTCGTTTTCTAAACTTGAACTCGTATAATAAAAACCATTTCTAAACCGTATATCGTTCAAGTATTTTTATTTCTCAAAAATATTGGGTTTACTGGACATTTTGGGTTTTCAATTTAGACGCTAGTATTAAGTAAAGAGGTATAAATGTTAAATACATCTACAAATATTTAAAGATATACAATTTGGAGAATTCTTTAATTCCTTAGTTTTGGATTTGGCTATCTCCATTTCTCCAAACTCCCTGTACTGTTGTTTATAGTTTTACAACTAGCTTAATCTGTAATTTACTGAAAACCACTTGTCGTCCTGAAAACTATTAAACAGGGCGTTATTAGGAACTATTAAAAACAAAAAATATCTTATATAATGTTAAAAAAACAAAAACCATACGAAATACTTTCTTTCAGGGTAATTCAGATATTTTTGGTCAAATTGCAACATTTGACTTTTTCGTTAACAAGACATGATATGACAATTCTATAGAATTATGTATGAGAAACAATTTAAAATGTCTAATAGCTGCATTCTATATTAAATTAAAAATTTACACATATTTGCTCTTAATAAAGTAAATCCGATTATTACTAGACAATTGAATAATGAATGATTCAAACATCTGGGTCTGCATGCTTTAACGCTCAATATATTCCAAATTTGCTTATAACCGAAGACAAATTATTGTTCCATTAAAATATATAATTTTTTCAGACTGTTTTCATGAGTCTTACAAATTTATCTTCATAATTGTTAATTGGCGATTGTATTATTTTTATTATATACATTGTAGCTGTTTCTAATAATCGTTTTTGTTGTTTTCTGTATTGGGTCCATCAATTCAGGTTTTTAATGTTTAAGTGTAGATAAATGACTATAATAATAATATGTTCAATTTCTTTTTAGCGCCTTTATTTATTTTATATTTACATATGCTATAAAGACAAATGCGCACATACCTCAGATAGTTTGTACATTGAAGATTCTGCTATTTAAGACACTACATTGCCGAGGATAAAGGAAGAGAAAGAAAATCTGTAATCCAGGTTAGAAACAAAATATAAGGTTATTTTAGCTAATATCATCTATATTATGGTACTGTGAGAAATTAGAATCAATAATAATTTGACGGAACATTGTAGAACATTTTATGGAACACTGTAGAAGCATTTTTAGATCTGAAATAAATGATGTAAGCAGGAATGCCTCATTTCTGTAACCTATATCTATCTGAATAAATTCAAGGTCAGCAATGAGTCTTGGCATTGCAATTTATTGCATCATTATGATGACTAATTTTATTGCTTCTAATATAGAATTTTTTATACTTTTTCTTTATGTATAAACAGCAGATTAAATTCCTTTAGTTTTTAGCTTTTCTTAAGAATATTGTCTTCTTAAGTAGCTGTTACACCTAAATAGATATATAAACGTTTATTTTTAGTGTAGTGTGAAATAAATATTTAAGTAAATAGGTGTAAATAAATAATTCTAATATTAGTGAATATAAATAAATATTTTTAAACAATGAACTAATTTCTTTACAGTATATTAGCATGTTTATCTATTTAGGATATATGACTTTAAAGTTATGGAATTGGCAGTCACGTAATTTATGTTTAAAAATGAGAACTAAAGGACAATGTTTAAGAAGAGATCTTGGAGATGATGAAGATTTATTAGTATTTTCTATCATACTTGATTGGATTCATGACAGTTTTACAACGAAATCTAATTTGTTGTCATAATTTATGTTTTTTTTGCTTGTGCAATTCATAGTTGTAATTCAATAACTTTGAATCGTTTAGTATATTATTTATAAATGGTTTGTTTGATCAATTTAATTTTATTTACAATTAAGTAATAACGTCGATTTATACTACACTTTAAATTTGAAACTAATTGTTCGTTGTTTTAAACCTTTGGGTTCTAAAATATTTCGGAGATTTAGATGATAAATTAGTAATAGTATTATGTCGATGAAAGACACAAAATCAAAAATTTTTCAATAATTTTATTTAGTAGTTTACATATGTTTCGGGTTATTCAAATTGTTAAACCATCATCAAGGCAATTGCCTCCTTAATTAGAATATAATTATGATTTATATTCAAAATATTTCTGTTGTGATTAAAACTGGAATGTACTTTTACTTGTTTACTCGTATACGTACACTCCAGCACTTCAGAAATATGGATTTCACCAGACATAGTAATAGTATGTTTAAAAATAATAAATAGTGACTCGGTCATCTAATTGGGTAAAATGAGAATTAAATAATTATAATGTATAAAATTGTCGTACGGCGCCGTTGAGGCGAGACTAAAGTAATATAATATAAATTATGATTTCCTATTCTAACACTATTTAATGTTCTTCAAGAACGGGTAATAATGTCAGGATAAAGAGGAAAATGTAATTCAAATATATGTGAGAGAGAACAATTAAGTTAGGATTTTGAATTAAGTATTGTCACGTTTGGTTTGACATAATTTCACCATGTCTGTATATAATTTAGTTTCGAGTATCATTAAGATTCCGCAAAAGTAATTTAGGCTTAAAATATTAATATTTTATTATGAGGTTGATAAATTTATTGACCGATCCCTGTTATATTCTATTCAAGTTCTTGTTTAATGTAATAAAACGTTCAACACTTGTAAGATTATAGATGTTTCGCTTTCGATGAATAGATATTGCTTTACTATGTTAATTCTATCAAATGCAGCCTTTTAGTTAAATTTATTTATCAAACGACTTCGTTTTATTCGAAGTTGGAAAGCATCTATCTATGATATTGTCGTACGCAGGTCAGTTGTAGTTCGGTTTCGTGTTTTATCGACCAAAGTGCTACCATATTATTTTACACTATTTAGATGCTATTTAAATGTATAACGTTTACCAAATTCTTATTACATGATTACTTATCTAACAGAAATGTGGGAATTTTTCTGGTTATTAATTCACAATTAGAGAAACTTGACACATAATTAAACCATTTGGAGGTACAACGTTTGAACTTTACCAGATCAATAAATATCCTACTGTATCCCTAAAAGCATCCATTATTTAAACTTATTTTTAAAATACTTAATTTCTTTGGATAGTAATTATAATTGAGAAGGTTTAAAATTCCAATATATAACATATTTAAAAGATTTTATACACTGTTTTGTCATCAAGTGAATTGTTTTAAAAACAGTGCACAATATTGAATCCAGATTAGAGTACCATTTTTACATTTCAAGGTTTCAGCAATTTGATTTTTAGTTCAGATTTTCTAAATTCCTGTTGACATACAAAATAAATTTGATGAAGTAGTCTCCCCTCCACAGTTTATACACTGATGTTTACTGGATATCAAATAAAATGAGCGAAACTGCAAATATTCATTCATGATGTATTAAATTTTATTCGAATCGATTAATTTTTTAGAAATGTAGACAATAATGTAATTTCTTCCAACTGCATTTGGAGGAGGATATTTCTGGATATAGTTCATACAAAATGTTTACATATTCTAAGGCAAGGAGTTTGCTACCAAAGTTTTGACTATTTACTCGGAACAGTCTGTATAATGGTCATACTTAGTTGCTGCAACAGAAATCTATAAAGTTAGTACGTATACATTGAAATTTTAAGATCAAGCGACTTAGTGCCCCTATATGGTGCTACTGTATGTATTAGTCTTATTGTTGATTAATTTCTATTCTGCACACCACCTTGTAGCAACATCGGTAGTTAAAACTAACGTTGAAGTCATTCATTATTTATGAGATATAATAACGCTTAAAATTTATTAAAGAATACGGGAAAAGTAAGTGTAATTTTTGAACATTTCTACTTGACTTGATCACAAAATTTTATTAAAATTTCTGGTTGTTTTTTCGTATAGCAGTATGATGTTCGAATTAGCACACTTGCTCGTGAAACACGCTGTATACTGATAATATAAAATATATTTTATAAATGTAAAAGTTTAGATGAAGATATAAGATGTAAATAATAGTGTTTGAACTTCGAATCATAACTGTAAAAGCTGCATGCCTAAAATAAAAAGAATTCCAATTAACAGACGTGCAAATTCAATTATAATGGAACATCAAAACAATCTGAAAAGTAGCACATTTCACTGGAACAGTAATTTATCTTTCTTTATAAAACAAAGGCTGTTGGGGTTTATGTTGAACATGGAAGTATGCAAAACTGGAACCCTTACATAATTAATTATTTGATTAGATTTTATTGTAGTAATTGCGTCTGCTTTAATTAATAGGCAAATGTGTATGGTATAGAATAGCGTTTCACAAAAATTCTTAATTTATGTATTCCGTATGCTTCAGCTGGTACTCTGTTGTTTTAAGTTTGATTAATTACATGATGTTTCTTGTAAGCTGAGCTTTTAATATTAATGATTATAGTTTACTTAATAAAATATTGCATTTGAACTACCTGATAATTTTAAAAACTTATAAATATTTTCTGAAATTGTTTTCGTTTAAAATGGGGGCTGTATAGATTTTTTAAACTCTTCCTGGTCTTTTTGTTTACATTTTTCATTTGCGCTTTACAGCGATACGTGTGTTGTATTTGTATTCTGCCCAGATCCTTTCATACACAACATGCTTTAATACTGCTTTTGTGTGTTGTTAACAATCATTCGGAACAGTAAGTTAATCGTAGAACAAAACAAATAATTTTTAAAACATTATTTTTATTACTTTTATAATCAGTCTTGACCATTTTATTGTGTCCAAATTATGCTCAGAAATTAATTATGAATTAAATTTAAGTTACTAAAAAATACAGAATGAAGTAGTTTTAACTAACATTATAAAACTATATGTTGCTTATTTAAGTAGAAAGATAATTACTGCCTGTACATTTCAAGTTCCCATTGAAGCAAACGGTGTAGTTCAAATACAGTTTCTGTTAAATTGAAAATTGTTTATAATGTACTCAATAACTTATCATGTCTAATTATAATTAAATGTATTAATTTTTATAGTAATTTAAGAACAAGTACATTAAATAAGTAACAGATTATTATTCTTTGGTAATAACCATCTATTGAGATATTTCACCATTATTGAGGAAATAATTAATAAAGCATTCATTATTCCTCTATAAATACACAAAGAAATATATCAGGTTTGATGGTTATCTGATTAAAAACTAATTTTCTTTATAATATTTGAAATTATTAAATATAAAATTCTGATTTTTATAAAATCCTCTTTTTTCTTTCTCAAAGTTTATTAAAACGAAAAAAAAAACTGTTTTATATGGTTATTGTATTTTAAATACGTATTTTAGAAAACAAAAAGGATTGAAATTTACAGCGCTACAAAATTGACCGAATATTAAGTTAAAAGTTCATCTCCGTTTAACTAAAACGTGGCAAAAATGGAAAAACTGTAAACTGTAATACCTAAAAGATTAATTACAATTATATTTCTTACATTTTCAGCTAAATCTATAAATATTCATTAATAAAAAGAAATTGGTATTCTATATTTGTACAAAGGCATCCACTTTAAATTCAAATATATATATATATATATATATATATATATATATATATATATATATATAT
>JAHWXV010557998.1:0-10525 GCA_024586415.1 Phrixothrix hirtus | reverse complement strand
TTATATTTTTTATTTAAATTGACAATTGTTTCGGCAATTTTAACTTTTCTTAAAAAAGTAATACCATCATCAGAATGTACAAAAATAAAATTATTTCATGTTACAAATATAACACTATAAATATAAAATGAATGATAACAATGTAAAAATTGTCAATTTAAATAAAAAATATAAATTTGGGCGAAGACCTTTTAAATTATTAGATTAATTATGAATACGCCCAATTTCTCATTATATTACTTTCTTTATTATTTAGTAATTAATTTTGTGAGAAGTTTTCAAACGTAATCTTCATTCTGACACTGGAGATAATATCTTGGCCGCCTCTCTCTTTATACTTGTTACCATAATTTTGTACTTAAAAACGATCGAAGGGGTTTTTATATATTTCGATTATTCTCTAATTTTAAATCTATTGGATCTAAAACAAAAACAGGCAAGTGCACTTTCAGAATAGATTAATAGAAATTTACAAGATTATTTTTCCGGAATGGTGGCCAAATATATTTCGGACATTTCATGATGTAAATATTAAGATAATGTTTTATTCAGATTTTAATATTTTTTAAAAATTTTCCAGTCATAAAACGCACTTACGTTTAACATCGAGGCAAGTGCGTCATTGGCAGTTAGAAGTTTATTTGAGTAGATTCCAAGGTTTCCAGAGGCAAGAGAATCTAATAATGTGCTCATTTTTCTTCTGCTTTTTATAGAAAACAATTCCTACCACCGATTTAAGAGTACCTAACTTTCTGTCATATGAAAGAAAAGTGATGAAGTTTGAATAATTTTTTATATTTCTTGAACAATCTTTGAGACACTTACAAAAAATGTTTATTATCGCCAAAAGAATAAAAACATTATTTACTGCACATTATACGTTGTAAATGCCCTCTGTGGCCAATTTTCGGAACCCATAGGTGTGAAGCAATGTATATCACCGAAACTACTGAACAGTGTTCAATGTCAACGATTCAAAATATGGAGATACTCATGAAAAACACTATGTTCGCCATTAAAAATACTAATGATTTTTCCCACATAATGTAATGGATTTTTCCTAGGAAATTGCACCAATGTTCAATATACAATAGTCACGTTGCTTGTATTTGTCGGCACATCTTGCAAACATACTTGTTTACTTTGAGAATTCTCAAATATATCACAGTGTAATTTTTTTTATTCTTGTCAATAGTTCGTCATCATCATTAGATTTTCCTAATTTTTCTTAGCCACTTCCGCACTTTGCGGCTTCTTTGTAAAGAGCTGTTACAGTTTCTTAAAATTGATAAACCAATCTGTATCTCGTCAACAATATTTAAATTTGGGCTTTATATTTTTGAGTACGACAAATTGTTCCACACGATCTAAAATTTCACCACAGAACTTGTCAAACGATTTCTGCTCTTTTTTCTCCAATTCTAGGAGAATGTTGGTTTTTTGCAATAAATTTGAATTTTTCCCTCCTTCCCTTCTTTATGTTTAATGAAATTTTATATACAGTTATAACTCTTTTAACAGTCAAAATTGCAACTTTATTTCATAAACAGCTCGTCGAAACGCATCCTTGGTTTGTTTTCGTCTTCACTTTTTCTTTTACAATATTATACTATGCTTGTACAACAAAGCACATAAAAACGATTTATGTCTGCTTTGGATAAAACTTTAAAGTTGGTAGCAATAAATAAATGCCCTTTCAAAACGCATTTGCACCAATAATAGAAGTTGTAATTTCTCCTGAGGCTAGTGCAACTTCATCATTTACTTAAAATGTGCTTAGGAAACCTAAATCAACAATATACCTTTTTAGTCAATTACCCATAACATCAACCTCAAGTATATCTTCACTAGCTATACATACAGTATTCGCAAACTAAATATAAATCAAACCTTCTCCCGTTTAGTGATGAAACCAGTAAAACAGCATTACGTATCAAGAGTTGTTAACATTGATTAAACGGAGTGTGGGACGTTCCACAATCCATTGCTTGCTGTTGCTAAGCCTATTATACTATGCAAATCCACCATGTAAAATAACTATTTCACAAAGTTTTAGGGGACGCAGAAGATCTTGTCTCAAAGTTGCTATTTATTACACCTCACCCTAAATAAATTCAAAAAGAACTGTTTTTAAATCAAATACTTGTTAATGAAGCGTTCAAAACATTGGACAATGAGACCTTTAATGTCAAAATGCTTTCATAATCATCGTCATTTGAACAAAATTGCGCTTTTGCAAATATTTCTTTAAAACATAATGGAAATGGAGATTGAAAAATGTTGATGAAAACTATCATATTGATTTACTTGTTCCATTATATGTATAAGCTGTAATAGCTTACGTGTTGTATACATTTATTTTGACTTTCCCATTTTTTCCGGCCAGAGCAGCTCTCGGACTAGTATTGATTGCTTTGAAATCATTTGGTTAAACATAATTAGAATTCCTACGAATTTGGTAGTTGGTGGTCTGATACTGACGTCAAAATTAAGTCCTGTCAGGACACTAATTGTGTGTCTCGTAGTTTAAAGGAATGAAGTGCGATATCTAACATTTAAACCATTACATTTTGTTCACTCTTCAAATGAGAAAAAAATGCTACCATAGCTTTGAAGTTTGGTCTTAATCCTGGTTATTAAACATGCACGATCCCGCAATGTAATTTACAGTTTTGAAGGCTGTCACCGCTCTAAACGTGTTAGAAAAGTTTGGGACGAAGAAATTCAATAATTATTGGACCAAAATTGCCTGCAAATTCAAGCAGAATTCACAAAACAATTTCAGTTTGTTTACATGTATTAGGTGAAATTAAAAAGGATGGCAGTGTATTTATAATGTATTGAGTGACGAAAAACAATCGGACGTTATAAAACCCCATGTTAGTGTTGAGCCGATATAGGAAGGATCTTCCCAACAAAATTGCGCAGGGCGAGGAAAACAACTCAAGCTAAAAACATATGGGTGAATCCCAAACTGTTGTCTGCGTCCTCTAGAAAGCCTTAGTATTCATTCCGACATGGTTTTTCATTATGTGTGGTGGGATATCCAATGTATTATTTATTACCAATTATTGCAACTCAGCGAAGCTGTTACTATATAACGCTATGAAGCTCAGTTAATGAGTGAAAGGCTGCCTATAAGCTCATAAGCAGGTCGTGTGATTTTGCTCCACGATAACCCAAAAGATATATCATTACCATTGCGATGGGAATTGGCCTCTTCAAAGATCTAGCCAAAACACGTGATGATTTCTTTCGCTCAATGCAAAGACTATTTCCCGGAGAACGGTTAAATAATGATATTCTTGGAGATATCGCTGAAATTCTGTTTTCTGAACCGCGGATTTTTTATGAACTTGGCCGTTTCATTATGAAAGTTTGCTAGATGAGCATCAGTATATGAGCGCATCAAAAGGAAACAGGTGTTTGTTTCAAGAATTGGGAATTTTCCTAGTAGTCCATGATAACTTTTAAAAACTTCATTTTGTGTTCCCTGCTGGTTTTTCGGAGAAATTTGTTTTTATAAAGTGAAGCATAAATTTGCATTTAACGTTAAAATTGTTGATTTCTTCAGATATTTCATCATCAGTTAAATAATGATTAGAAAAATGAATTTACAAACTTATGTAGCTTGTCATCAAGGTGCGATGCTAATGCACATCTCTAATTGAGATTATCACCAATTGAATTTCGGACGTTTTTGAACATTTCAAGCCACGGTAATTTTCAAATTTTCGTCTAAAGAGGTACATAATATATTTTTCTCTTTTCGCGCAAGCGTATTACACAGGTTAATTTTAAGTTTTCGAGACACGTTTGATCAATTGAAACCACTCTTCTATCTTGTCAAATTTAGAAGGAACACCCCAAAAATGAGAAAGTGGACAAATAGATCGAGAAATACCCTTTACATCGAGTTACTGTAGAAAAGGATCTGACGCAGCAATAAGCCAATTTCCATACAAATCTAAGTAAGACATAGCGAGATGATTCCTTGTGGTAGTAGTAGTAACAATGAATGTATTCTTCAATGTATCACATTCTGCGATATTCGATAAATATATACCGAGTATTTCAAATAATATGACATTCCTTTTAACTGGTGAAATCAGTCCATATAGACACCCCAATAAGCGTAAAATTAAAACCAATGCGAATACTAACAATTCCTTTTTTTAATAATGACGAGTCGACTATTCACATGCGTTCAAATGTAAAAGTATCATCGAGTAAGTGTTCCTTTATAAATAAACATTTCAATAGTACAGCAGAATGGTACGTGTTTATTTTAACTTTCGAAGCAGACGCATAATAACAAGACTGTAAAATGATACACCTTTTTAAATGTCGGTAACCGATATCTTGATAAACGAAATTATGCCAATATACGTCAGTTACTAGATGCGTTTTGTTGTCTAACCAGAGTTGTAAAAATAAGAATTGAATCGTAAATTCAGCCCATCTACACCGTGTTTAATTGATTGGTGCTTTTATGCTAATAAAATTGTGCACAGGTCTGTAATAATGAAGTATTTACACAGGTATGATTCAATTAATATGGATTTAAAAATTGTAAAATGAAAAATTAGGCTAAGAGAAATAAATCTGTAAGAGAATTAACTTTAATTAACTTTAACATTTTTAATTATTTGTAGTTTTTAAGGCAATTTCACAAAAATGTACTAAAGGAATTTGTAATAATGTAGTAGAAATTTTTAAGACAATCTAATTGGCCATTTAGCTAATTAATTATATATCCGAAGAAAATGTCAGGGAAAACTGTTTTGAAAGTTCTAAAACGTACGGTAATTAATTACATTAAGTATAATCAATAAGATTGTTTTAAAGATATCAACTATTACAATATTTCTCTAATATCACTTTTTACAAATTGCTTTTGAAACACCATATAAAACAACGTTTGATTATTCTAAGTCGAATTGGGTAACTTATTGTTCCATTCCTCTGAATTCTGTTACAAAACGCACTAGAAAAATCTAAAACGTGTCAAAGTGTTTAAGGTATTTTTATTTGAAGTGTAGGATGATGTCACACAATTTCAGAAATGAAAGTCGATTTTTATATGTAAAATTAAAAAATGTAATAAATAATTATTTAATCTGTCTTTACATCTAAACACATTTTCTTAGTATGATGCTTGACTAAACTCTATTCTCATTGTTATCAGTTATTAATAAATAACTTCCTCAAAATTTTGAAAAAATTAAATACATTATTTCTAAATTCTTTCAATTGTGTAAAAGGGCAATCTCCTTATCCTAATATTTATTATACTAAACAAATTGAAATGTGCTGATACAGCTGTAAAAGTGTATGTTACTATAACTTGATACTGTTGCGTAGGTCAGTTATAATTTTATGAATGATTTAACAGTTTTAGTCTGAATTCAACCATAGTATTCGTATTACTTTTAATTTTACGCTTATTGGGCTGTCTGCAGGGTCCAATTTCATCCCTTAAAAGGAATGTCATATTATCTGATAGACCCTGTATAAATTATATTTAACTATTTGCCATTAAATTTAGCTACAATTAATGACTTCTACATGGTTTTTAAAACATAATATTTCTAACAAGGTCCTCTAATAATGAGGTCGAAGTGCAATAAAAATCACCAATTTTGACAATCTAGGATGCGATTATTTAAATTTTAGTTCACAGTGGGCTATGAAAAAATTCATGTCTTAGTTAAATTGACAGTTTGAATTTGTCATATTTTGATATTAATTGGTTTTGTAATTTTTGTTGCAATTACTGTGAAATAAAACATTATAGTAATAAAAATTTAATAACAGCATATGCATTTAAATTTTATAGTTCTTCCCGCCAAATTTGTTGACATTATTATTATGGATAATTTTCAGGTTATGTATTGGCTTTAGTTGGTGTGCGTGTGTCTCAGCTACTCTCTGCGGAAAAATTTCATAGCCCACTGGAATTTAAATGATAGCATGTTATATTTAACGAAACATCTATCCGTTTTATAGTAAACTTGACGAATGTAGAACAGACTTACACCGTGGACTCGTATGTTATGGTAAAACTATGAACGACATCTAATACCCAATAGCAAAAGAATACATGCCTAATAATCTGACAACAATTAAGATCTGTAAAAGAAATCTAGAATGAAGCCTCACCTCAGAATCGCGAAGAAGTGTGCTCTACGTGTAGTGAAACTTGTAGATGAGTGTAAAGACTTTTCATTTTTATCTATACTTTTAAATATTTTAAAGTTACAACAACCTGTAATAAATTTAGAGGTCCAAACCTAGGTAACTGATGTTATGGATGTTTAATTATTTATACTAGATATATGCTATTGTGGAATACTTAGTGGCACCTCAATGTGGGATATACCACATCAGCAAACCATTACTAAACAACTATTGTACGTGTATTTTTGTTGAGAAGATACCAAGAAATAACAAATGAGCAAATGAAGAAGGAGGTTAATATGCAAAATGCAGTGGATGCAGTAATTAGTAAAAAAAAATGGGCTCTCTGACAGCAGCGCATCGCTTTAATGTTCCACGTTCAACTTTGTAATAGAAACAATGCTTTCTAAACAGGAAAAACTTAAACGAAAACCGGTCTTTACGGAAAATCTTTAAAAATAATCAGATTAGTATCTCTGAAAAAACAATGTTTGGGTTTAAATTAGCAAGATATACAAGAAGTATCCAACAAGCGAGCTCTGGGGAAAACTTGAACATTCTAAGTCTTTTGGTGGGATGATAAAGATTTTGAATTTTTAAATTTTTTCTTAGGAAAGTTCGCAATCATCTTCCAAATCAGTCTTTCTTTATAAATCAGTGAGTTGGCAAGACTTAGTTAGCGCGTAAATATAATAACCACTACAAAACTAACCGGTACCTCGGTAGCAAAAACCTGGACGAATTTTTCACCTCCCTCGGAAACTTAATGGTAGAAAAAAGTTTCCGCCCGACACCTTTTTAATGCCCATGCAACAGGATTATGTACAGAACAGTCAAGGTGTCCGGAACTATTGGCGTTAAACGGAAAAGAACCGATTGTCTCCTTAACATCAACTAAAAGAGGTTCTTTGCTCACGGTGATTCTACGTATAAGCCGCTTGACAAGTCAGTCATGGGATACTTAAAACATATTTCACAAGAATGCTCACTATTTTAGTGAAAATTTAAGTAAGATATATTTAAAGATGCTGTCTATAGTAAAAGAGCCATACAGGAATTTGCAGAAGTATATTTGTATCTAGTCCGTGAAGCTATGTTTACTGAAGAAGATTTTTAGCAGCTGAAGCAGTCGTTGCAGAAAATAATGGAGGGATGAATAATAAGCCTGATGGGAGTAATGATGATCAACATAATTTATCGAATATTTTCATCCTGGGCCAATTTTGGCGAAGAAAGGTTGCATTCGGCGAAAAAAACGGAAAACAAAGATTATTACATCGATGCCTTATCAGAAAGAATTGGGAACATCCTTTAATAATGCAAAGAAGAACACAGTAAAAGGGAAGAAAGTTGATGAAGCTGGTCCGAGCACAGGTGCAGCCAAATAATAAACGACGAAAACTTGAAAAAGACAGAGTAATCCCCTTTTGCTGTCCAGAATTCGTCTAACAAAGATACAACTTCCCACGAAATCTTGTCGAAGATGCAGATTGCATATACTGTAACGAAGAAGTTTAGTCTATATATCGGTACTCGAAGGACCCGTATGTTTGTTATTTTTGTGAGTAATTCTTTTGCTGCTTATGGTAAAATCCATAGGTCGTTTTATGTATTATTCGGTATTTTTGTTTTACTATGTTTTCGTTTTTAAAAATAATGTTTATCATTTCCCAACTGTCCTATATGCCAAAATATATGTTGATTAGTACAAACTACTACATGTAACGAAATAAAAGCAAAAACATAAAAACTTCTTAATTTAGGCTTTGTGTTGGTAATTTACGATTGTCAAACGATTACGTATATTTTCTCTGTATATAAAAATGATATTGCCTTGTTCTTAACTAACCGTCTCTTTAAGACAAATATGGCCCTAGGGTTCTCGCTCATCTGAACTTTGAAAGCTTTGAAAACTAAACTGAGACGTTTCTGAGTATTTCTTAAAATTCTTCCGGTTTCTCTAATTGATGATGAAGCTGTATTCATTTTCAGCGATTTGATTTGCTATAAAATTAGGGTCTCTTTGGGCACCTATTTCAAAGCAAAAATTGCAAATCTGTAATTTTTTTAAAAAATTGAAAAAGTGGGAGCAAATACGCGATTTATAGAAGGTTTAAGCTATCCACGTACTCATAGTGAATGTAATTGGAATTTTTAAACGACATGCTTTGGTTGACTCGCTTTTGAACAGAACGTCAAAAATCGGAATACAACATCCTTAATTAATTCTGAACCTTTACCAATTGGAAAGCTGTCACGATTGATTAGATTTGATGGCAAAATATATCTTCATTGAAAGAGTTGTGTTTCCAAAAATGTTATTCTATTTCAATCCAATAATAGTGACCTCTAGGTGAAGTTACTGGGTTTTGATCGCAATAAATTTAGAAAAGATATATTAAAAACTTAGAATTTAGGTCCGTTTTAAGACTTTCGGCATCAACAGTAAAAAAAGTGTTTTTTCCTCGTTCATGTAGATGTTCATCGTTTTGACTCTCAATTCTTCATTTGTAGATATGAAAGGTAATTTTGTATGGCTGAACGTGTCCTTTTAGCTCATTGCAGCTTTTCTCGATAATATAGAAATGACGCCAACTTACCTACTTCAAAATAAATGTTGAACAAATTTTGGGATTCATCAACTTAAGCAGTGGTTGCGCTAGATGCGTGTTTTGACGAATACATCAAAATAGTTCATGTATGTGTATTATGCGACTGACCGTTTAAAATATACATACTTACCCAAATTGTTGAACAAACGCAGTAGCACGATAAATAATTTCCATGATACCATTTATGTTATGTATAGGCAAGAAGGAAATAGCGCTCCAAACGGTGCTCTATAATGAAAGATAAATGGCGAACAACCTTTTGGATTTAGTTTCTTGATGACCATATTCAAAGTAAATAATTTATTGCTGCATCACTAAAATTGTTCAGGGATTTGAATAGCTTGACTTTCCCTACAGTTTCGATTAAGTTATGTGCAATCAATGCTGAAAATGAAATGCTTTAATAAGGGAAAAAGCGCCGTGCAAAGTTATAAAATGTTATGCGATGTGTATGGTGCAACTGCCCTAAAACTCTAGCAGTGCTAGAATTGATTTGCTAAATTTCGGCGGAGATTTCGATGTTAAAGTTGCACTCGGAAAGGCCAATCGAAGTTGTTGTTAGAAACTGCTAAGCACTTTTACATATCGAAAGCGAGCGCTGAAGATCGCTCAAAATAATTTGGGTATGCACGAGTTTAAAGAGACTCATCTCACTAAGCAGGTTGAAATCTGCGGTTTTCTCTTGAAACGTGAAGAAAAGCTTCCATTTTTGAAGAGTTTGCACAAGGGACTTCAAGGATAGTTATTCGCCAAAGTAAGGCTAAGCTACTAGTTTTGAAAGATGTCAATGCATTTTGAAATGCTTTCGAGGACGTGTACTGTCGTCAACTGGATAAATTAAATGATGCAATGAAATAGAATTGTTCAAAATCGGTTAATCATAAAGGTGTTGTTTCACCATTACAATACTAGACCACAAACAAGTTTGATTCCCCGTCAAAAATTGTTGAGGCAGTGAAATAGAATTGTTCAAAATCGGTTAATCACAAAGGTGTTGTTTCACCATTACAATACTAGACCATAAACAAGTTTGATTACCCGTCAAAAATTGTTGAGGCTTAGATGGGATGTGTGTCTACATCCACCATACAAAACGACTTAAACGATAAAATTTCGCTGCCGATGAGCAAATCAAATCGTTCTTCGAACCACTTCTTACCGAAAAAGATATGAATATTTTTAGGCGTAGAATTATGACAAAAACTAATTAAAGAAAATGGACAATACATTGTTTCTCGTGCAAAATTCGCATTTCGTTTATACAGAAAAAACGCAATCACTTTTTGACTAACAATGCGTTTCTGAATAGCAATTCTTACGTGTGAATTACATACAGTTCGTCAAAAAATTCATCCACCGTAATCGTGGCCTTATTTGATACGTTTGATGTTTGTATTAAAGATGTATATCCGTTTCTTTTTATTTTATTTTGTGGCTGAGAGTTCGGGATGCCTAAATTCTCTTGACCCTCTTGGCTTCAACCATAATTCGCCTGCCAAATCTGGCAAAGTTTCACGGCTAGGAGGGATTTTTAACGTGCCAAACACCAGATTGACACGGTGCGTACGATTTTACTTCGCCTTATCTGAGAAGAAGGCACGTTTTTTAAATTTTTCTCCGCTGAATATTTATGCATTTATTTTTACTTTCTCTTACCTATATGAAATATAGAATAGAGAAAGTATTGTTTTCGTCCAAAATTTTCGATGTCAAAATTTTAGTGGAAATACACG
>JAHWXV010557935.1:0-11783 GCA_024586415.1 Phrixothrix hirtus | reverse complement strand
AATTTAGATAATTTACAAAAGGAATTAGCGATAGATAACAATAGAATTTACATAAATTAGATGATTTGACACAAAAAACCAGCGAGAGCTGACAAAATGTCTTCAAATAGTTATCTTTCAGAAATTAGGAGAAATGGCTAAGAACAACAAACTGTGGAAATAGGAAATACTAAAGTCTCGCTGCCAAGCTTTCAAATAGTTAGCCCAATACAGCAGAATTACAAAACGTGTCTATAAACACAATAATCTAGAGCCTATTTCTGATCACGTTCTCTTAGAGGAAAAGGAAATAATTTCGTTCCAGAAAGCTAGAAGGCCGACTACAGATTGCTGTTGAAATATTGATAGTTTCAAGAGGAGAAATATAGCAACGTTAAAAGCTAATACCAGTCGCATAGTACTCGTCTATGTCGCTCGTATAGAAAGTAGAACCGAAAGAAGCTTTGATACAGATAAACTTCTTAATGAAGCAGTTACTTCACCAACTCGCCCTAGAAGAATAGATAAAGACAAACCGGCATCGAAGAGGCTACAGAAGTATTTATTGAAAATAGACCTAGCGAGGCGTCAATATGAGCTGTTATGGAATTCTAAAAGCATTCAATAATCAGTCCTACCACATAACATTACATGAAAAGAGAAAGTCTTGCCCGATGGGAATATAAATTACGTGAAGTGTAGTTGGAGTTTCATTACAAGAGCTTCTTGATCACATCGTTCAACTTGTAGTAAAAACCCAGAAAGACGTTGTTTCAGCTATATCATCTTCAGTCCTTTATTTGTTAATAAAGTGTTTAATCATATTATTTATTAGCAAAACGGAAAACCATTAGAAATTCAGTTTAAACAAGAGACGGAAGGGCTAATTTCTAAAAAATAAATATGATAGAACAACAAATTTCAAAGTTAAATACCACGAAAGTAAACATAGAATCTTGAGAAGTTGAAGTTCATCATTTTCTACAATTAGCAATGATTATTAGAAAGTATGTATTCCCTAGTTTCAACAGCATCTGCTCAAATATGCTGTGTGTGTAAGGACACTACAACAGGCATGAACAGGTCAAGTAATAAAAAAATACTGAAAAGCCAATTTTTAAGTACCTATGCGTTTTCTACTCTTCATTCACGGATAATATTGTGGAGTGACAGTTGCATGTACTTTCTAGAGAAATTAACAGTAGAAATGTGGCTAATAGATTAACAGTCAAATTCTGTAGGAAGCAGAACCAGCAATGATAAAAATACAGTCTGATAGTTTTTCTTTCTAAATCAATTAAATATGAATGTGTAGTGATCCTCAAAACATAAACTTGTGGGTTTAAGGTTAATACTGGTAAGTTTGTATAATAGTGAAATGAAACTGCGGAACTATATGTATCGTTGTACCGTAGATACTACATGCTGCTACAACTGATGAGATCATTATGCACGGCCATCGTTACAAATAAGATAGATGTTTGAAGAAGCATATGGTGCTAGAAGCAAGTATCTTAAAACTTACTAACGGCACCGTTTAAACAAACCCACCAGGTGACACACAGCGAGTAATAGTTTTCTTTGACTCTTGGCAACTTCCGATCCGTATCTTATAGTCTGTGCCCAACCCTTTATAACTGATACCAAATACTTTGAAGTGCGAGATGCACCAACAACGTATTCATGAAAACACCGATAGTTTATGTGTTACCGATGAGAATTATTAAACAGGCAATACTTTAAAAATCTTGTATTCTTTCAACGCCCTTCATATATGCAGTATCTTTTACTTAAATTAATATGTATTTTGTTCTTAATACTTCAAAAGAGAAACTTCAATTGAAACATATTAAGTCGTTAGTTTTTGCCAAGTTTGTATGCACGTTGAACCATTGTGGTGTATAATGTATGTGACTTTGAGAAATCTATCTCGAAATATGTTTGTAGTTAACACATGGTGCTTTTAAAGATAACTTTACAAAAATTGTATTTTTATTATGATTTGAATCCACAATTTGGTTGCCAAATTTTTGTAGTTATTCATGGCGTATAATGTATTAGAGTCCGTTTCAATTAAAAAGTTGTAAAGACCCCATATTCTTCTTTACAACGTAACGCCAGCTGGTAGCCAATGTTTTCTGTTTTAAGAACATCACATTATAATATATATGCATAAGTCTCTAACAACTCTCTAACAGTTGAATAAGTGTTAAATTGTTACATATAATTAAAGGAAGGAAGACGAAAAACGGAAGGTGAAATTAAAATAGAACGAAGTGCCACATACTGCAGCATGCATTCTCTTATCAGGGACATGGCTAGTGGTTATAACGCTTGACTAATTTAGTATTGTTAATGTGTTTCACAGTTTCTACATACGCGGCAGGTGTATGTGGGTGTGCGTGTGCGTGCGTGCGTGCGTGCTATGTGCATTCGCGCGTGCGTGTGTAGTGGTTAAGTATATAAAATTTTGTTTACAGCAGCTGGGTGATAAAGTCATTTAAAATACGGAGTTTTTCCAACAAAAGGTCGTTATTTCTAAGACGCTTTAGAATTAATTATCTTAGGTGGTTGGGTGGCAGCGCCTTTATCACATTATCGCCAATTTTAAGATACCGAATGCGAACTTTAAAAGTAGAAAAAGCTTATTTTCGTTCAGTTGTCTAAAGTTTCCTACGCTTGAACGCATCTGTCGTCAATGGCAGTTCCAATGCTGAATTTCGTTAGAACAGGCAAATCAATCAGGATACCTGTTTGAGAAAATTAGAATATGTTTAATTATGTTGTAACCCTCATGAATTAATGCAAAATCAAATAAGATCCAACATTAGAAAAATTGGATAAAATCAAACATATTTCATCTTTACAAAAATATTGTATGTAAAATAATATGTAATGGTGTTTTAAACCTAGGGCACGTAGTTTCTCGAATAATTAAAAAAACGGATAGTTGTGAATAAATAAATTTTGACAAGGGCGACAGTTGTATCCGCGGAGTGGACGTAAAATTCCACATTGGGTGAAATAAACTAAAGATTGAAGTACCAAGACGAATCGTGCCTACTAAAAGAAGTATAAACGAAGGGTTTCGGAACAATAAAATATAAAACCCAAGAACCACTGTAAAATGAATTACCACCAACTGGGGCCATTGCATGAAAAACTTCACATAAAGTTAAAGTGCTCGTGCACAAAACCAATGATTTTCCAATTAGTCAAGCAGTAAGTTCAGTTTGAAATGCGTAAATCCGATATTTCAAACAAATCAGGAGAGGGGGAATCTACAGAAATTGATGAAAGGATCTAGATCACGAACGCATATTTTCGTGATGTGTTAGCATTAAGTGCATATACGCCGCTAGCACCAGTAGAAAGGTCAATATTTACTTCCCTATGTAAATTAGACAGTTAAGTAAATCAAATCCTTACTTAGAACATATAAATAAAAAAATTGAGTGATGTCCACTACAGCACAAAGTCAAATAGAATGATTATTACCACGAAAGTAATTAAATAAGATACAGTGCAAGAGAATAAACGGGTCGAGAAACGTGAGCCTTAAAATCTAAGCGCCACCGTGTAAGTACGAGCCAAAGTGATCTGTGAGTATACAACAGCCTAGGTCAACCTAAAGCTAGGAGAGAACATCGAAGCCCGTGTGGATATAAAATTCAAGAGCTGTAACAACAAATTACAAACTGCAACAAACAATCAAATCGCAGTAGTTATATTATAACCATCAAAATAATATATACACGAATAAAGTACGATAGAATTTATTAAAATTGATAATGTCAAATTAACGGGAATTCTTATATTCTAAATTAACATTCATAGTGTTATGTTTGTAAGTATAAATTCAAATGTACAACCCAGAACTATCACCTAATGCTGGACTAGCTTGTTTACATTTTAGTCGATCGGAATCTGAAGTCGTTTTTTTCAAAAGGTCATTGTATTCGTTTAAATTGTTAGATTAAAATTTGTGTGTATCAAGTTATATTTTACGTATTGATATTTATTTTTACCCTATATGTATTAATTTGCGAGTTTTTATTTAATTATTGGAATCAAATTATCATTCTGGTGGGAACCAACAACGAATTTATATTCAATATTTCGAGTAAAATAATAGAACTATAAAACTGTTGTTCTCCAAAAAGGGCCTATGCTACCTAGGATCATAACAAAATCCTACAAAATTACGTTGGTTTCTCAAAACTATAACCAGTTCACGCATTAATCAAAGTACACCAATTGTGCCTAAGAACTAATGAGATTGTGTAGAAATTTGTATAATAAAAGAAAAACTGCCGTTGAATTTGTGTGAGCATAAAATGAATCAGTCATACATTTTAATTAATTTGCAGTTATTCCATTCTCCACTAAATTTTAATCTACGCGTGGTTATTGTGTGAACTTGGTATTTAATTACGTAATAAACAAATTTATAGTTACCCATCATTGAGTTAATTGTTCTTTAAATAGTTTATTAGTTACGGTAATATTTATGCCATCACTAAACTTTCAGAAGGCGAATCATAAGAACACATTGAAGTAAAGTAAGTTAAGTTAAAGAAAATATTTGCCAAATTAGTTTTAATCTTTAATTTTGGCCAATTATGGGAACTAATTTCCAAGCCATGTGAATTTCTATCAGAATTGATTTATTTCATTTTAGCTCAAATTATTGACAGCCGTGTTGCTTTATTAGCGACTGTTTACCATTTTTCTATGATTCTATTTCAAGCAGCTCCAGTAATACACCTTCTGAGTCCATGGAGACCAATAGGATACTTTTTCTTCATTTAATGGTGATGTAACGTTTTTAGAGATTTATTTTTGATGTTTAATGTAAAATAAGCTAACACAAAAAATGTTTTTAATTGACGATGTCCAGAAAAGCATATCAATTCCTTTTTTCTTGTGTATGATATATTAGATTTTTATATACTTGATTTTCGGTTTTAGTACGGATGTTTGATGTAACAGTTGTAAATTAAAAAAATTTGAAAGAGTATTTGCATCATTATCCTGAATAAATGCTTACAGAAATTCACAAAGTTACCCTTGAATAAAAGCCTATTCTCCTTTATCCGAGTTTTTTATGTGACTTTTTAAATTAATTGTCAAATTAATTATTAATTTTGTTATATTCAAATGGTTGAAAAATTTTCTAATTAGTTTAAATATATTTTTTACGAATAACTGCACTAAGCTTTATCTTCAATAAAGGCAAGGTTAGCTAATAGCTAATCGCGAATAAAATAGAGTAGATAACTTGATTAACGTTTTATAGAAGCTGTCAATTAGATTTTAGGTTATTTTATAAAACTGTGCTTCAAGTGCGGTTAAGGAATAGAATAGAGGTTCTTATACGTTTCGTAACCATACGCTTTTAATCTAATAAAAACAAATTATTCTCAACCTGTTTTAAAGAAAATCGTTCTGCTGTTTCAGTTAATTCTGGTAAATGAGATAATCAGGTTGTTGTTACATGCCTTTTGACCAGATTTCAATTGATGGCGTAAACAAAGCGTAGTTTATCCGGATGACTTGTTTATTAATCGAGAGTTGTTGGTCTGACCGTTGAAATCTGCTATGAAAGAAAGACGAAAGAAAAGATTTAGGGCGCCACCTCGCCTACCTGCCTAGTAATTCGATGATTAATAATGTTAAATAGTTTGTTATACGCCCAGGACGACGAAAAGAGCGTATAGCCAATAATATGCGTATTTAAAATATTAAAAACATTAAAGTGGGTAATCTCTTGTAGAAATGTTGAAGGTTAAGCACTCGATATTTAGGAAACACTCGGTGTATTGAAGGTTTAAGTCGTTACTTATTAGAAAACTAAAAAAAGGATCAAATAATGTTCTAAACTAACACAAGTAAAATAAATTCCGAAAGTTATTCCTATATTCATGCAAGAAAACAATCTTATGTCTAAAATAATAAATAAAATTTCGGAAGTAACAAAACAAATAAAATGTTTATTTAAAAAAAACATAGCTGCCAGTTATAATAAAAACATGTAAAAATTGATGTTTAAATTCATAGATCCAAATTTTAGGTTGCAATTAATTCAAATATAAGACGTAGGGACAAATAAAAATACCGTTAACATATGAGAATCGTAGCTAGTTATATCTGTTTACATTAAAAGGTTAATAATTGCAAGTGTATCAAAATTAAATGGATTAAAACAAACAGTTGGAAGAGCTCAACTGACAGAAATATACATCATGCGCAATTTATTCAAAAAAACTATCTAGCAACAAGAAATTTGACCTGTACAATAAATTATGAAGTAAATTGGAATGAAATTTAGATATACGTAAAGTGTTAGTAAAAAGTTTGTCTGAATTGAAAATAATATCTTAAACTGTTAAAATACATAATTATAAGTACAAGAAAATTTCACATCATTTAAATATGGATTTTATCAATAACAAATTATCCTAACGTTGATAAAATTAAATTCAGTAAGACTGCAAGTTATGTTCAAGGAAATCTCGACAGAGTAAGAAAGAGAGTTTCCTTTAACTGAAACGGATAGGTTAATAAATAGGAAGCATCAGAAAACATCAATTTGATGTTAAATTAATTATTCCAATAAAAATATAAAGAAGTGAGTGAATAACAGGTATCTTATTAAATAACCATTATTTTGAGAAACAAAACAAATTGTCATAGTAGTTTAAGTAAATATAACGAGAAAAAATTATAATCTAGTGTTTGTCGTTTCAGATAAAAGGATGGCATCATGTCCGAGATCGTAATTGATGGTCCGAAGGTTTCACATTCACAGGCTCGATAGAGTAACGAGAAACTAGTCAATATAGTGGAGATAATGGCAGCTTTGTATCTGAACCTGGAGTTAAATTCTTGTCCATATAGTACGCCAAAACATATCGTTATAATTTGGAGGAAATTCTAGAGTAATTCCATGTAAAACATTAAGAAAAATCCTGATGAACATTAAGTACCTGCGTGCTAATTAAAGAAATAGAAAAATTAGAAACCGCTACAAGTGCATTTTTATTTAACTTACCCCGTAGAGGCGAAATATTAGGAAAAAGACAGAATTGTTTTAGTTCGTACCAATTCGTATTCGTTAATATGCAGGAATGAATACGTTTCATTCGTAAAATGTATGCCATTAAGAGATAAGAATTTTGAAGCAAGTTTTTGTTAGAGCGGACTTCTAGAAAGCTTCGAACGATTAAATATGTTATTTTTGTAACCTTTTTATAAAAATTAAATAACACGAAATGGAGTTAAATAAAAAAATGATTTGTAAATATAATAATTAACTAAAGAAATGTATAACCTTGAGTAAGAATAAAATAGAATATACAGAGTGTTCACTAAGAACGTGACGTTTTACAGTCATGCTCGCATAAATCTAGTACAAATGCTTTTTTAAATTTTTGTGATCTTATAACTAATACCTATATTATGAAAATGACATTTCACATTTTTGTTAATTTAAAATGGTAAGAAAATTTACTCAAGTGAGTATTACAAGGTTTGTATAAAAGGTATCAGGAAAAGTTTTGGGAAACGAGATTTATTTCAGATATTGCTACAATATCTCAAAATTATTCAAAGTACATTCCTTGGGCGTAATCACACTTTTTCCAGCGGTTGTTCCATGAATCGAAGGCTCTCTAGTAGACGGATTCCGAAAGGTCCTTAATGACGAGCGTGCAAGCTTCTTTAACGGAACTTAGGGTCCCATGGTGGTGTCCTTTGAGCGAGGATTTCACTTTTGGGAACAGAAAATAGTCTGCCGGTGCAAGTCGGTACTATGGGGGGGTTGGGGATTCGATGCCGTTTGTCGTCAGGTAGTTAATTACCTTGGAGCAGGTGTGGCTGTATGAATTCTCGTGATGCAATTTCCAATTCCTGGTAATGGCTGGCCTCACCCGGTTCACCCTTCTCTTCACTCCTTTTAGCACTTTTAGGTAAAGGTCACCATCCACTGTCTGCCCCCCAGGTACAAATTGGTAGTGGACCACCCCTTGGTGTCGAAGAAAATGATTAGCACGGCTCTCACTCTGGATTTGCTCATTCGAGCGTTCTTTGGACGAGCTGATGACGCAGTGTGCCATTCGGAACTTTACCGCTTCGTCAGAGGTTCACTGAAAACTCGATATAGCCTGAACGAACGCTCGCACCTAACTGGCGCTTGGCGTGTATTCAAAATAAGACCTCCCGCTATCGAGCCTGCGTGGTGTGAGCGCGTTGCAACGTATAGTCGCATCAGGTTCCCCATACTTTTTATACAAACCTTGTATAACGAAAGTGTGAGATAATGATAAAATTGGAGAAGTTTACTAACAGCTACTCGTATTATGATTTCAATAGAAGTTTTTTCTTGAAGAAACAAAACCGACAAACCAAGAGAATAAAATCTAGAGCTCATTTTATGACGATGTGACCTAAATCATCTTATTTGAAAGTGCTTCCTAACAGAGCTACATTGTTTTAAAAATGGTGCTGTGTACACAGTTTTCTTAAAATTTCTCGAAAACTCTTTTGTATAGAAAAACGAAAATTTCTACATATAGAGTAATAAAAATGCCCGACTATCTGAGATAAATGATGACCTTAAATACATACCATGGGCATAGAATTTGAGGGTAGCTGCTCACATTTTAGGTAATAATTTTTCATTTTTTAATCTTTTGCTTTGTAGTTGACAGTTTTGTATAAGTCCAATATTTTTATAAATAAAAGATATTCTTCTTTCAAGTCGATAAACGCCACCGCCTTTGAGAAAAACCTAATTGGATATGTTTTTCTATGACTAACAATTAATAATAACAAAACGCGTTGGTCAATAATTTAATTTGAAAGGAAGTTACAATAAAAACACAAATTACAAAAGATGTTCTATGACTAAGTAACAAATAGTAAGAAAACGCTACACCTGAAGTAAATAAAATATGTAATTTGAAGAAAAGAAGCAACAATAAAAACATAAATTACAAAAGATGTTCTATGTGATGGCAATCCGTTTTGATGCACAAACTTATTCTTTTATCAAAAGAGCGCCGCATCTTTAAATAAATTCCAAATGAATTCCTAAATTTAGAGCATCCATTATTAATCCTTTCCAAGAGGTGTTCGCGACTTTCTATGGGAACAGAATAAATATGTGATTTTAAATAGTCCCAAATACAAAAATCACGGGAATTTAAATCAGGGGACCTTGGTGGCCAAGCAATTGCGCACCACTCCAAATCCAGTGATCCCCATAGGTATTATACAAAAATTGACGAATATTGCTGCTAAAATGAACTGGACACCCATCATGTTAATACCAGAAACTTTGGCGAATATGTTGATATACCTCATACAATAAATGCGGTAATGTGTTCATCAGAAAATTTAAATCATCGCCCCAACTCAAACGTGCGGGTAGTTTCACAGGTCCAAGCAGTTAGTTGTCAAGTACACCTATCCAAACATTTATACTGAATCGCTGCTGATGTCTGCTTACTTTAGTAGCATACGAATTTTCACATATGAATAAGGAATGGGCATTGTGCAAATTAAAAATTTCATCTATACTGAACTTTCATTCGTTATAGAATAAAATATGCGAAAAAAAGGTTGCGATTTAGATTATTTTGAATGCGAATCCTTGTCGAAAATTCAACTCGTTTAGGAAAATCTTTGTCTAGCAGGGTCTGAACTTTTGTAAAATGGAACGGGTTAAACCTTCTTTATGTACAATATTCCATACAGACGATTTTGAAATGGTGGGATGTATTGTAGCCAAACGCCTTACACTAATTTCAGGATTACCTTCAATTTTCATTAGAACATTTTCTTCCTGACCTTCGGTAATGTGGAAATGTCTACCTGTTTCATTTTTCTTAGGAATCACTAAGTCAGTTTCTCTTAATCTTTAGTGAAGGGCTGCAAATGTTGAGTGATGGGGCCTGCTCTGCTGGGGTACTCTTCCGCATATCTGCGTTGCGCTGCCGGGCGTTACAATGCATTTCGCCATATACTAAAGCATGTCTGCGTACCCACCATTGGAAAATATTTTAGATTGTATCTATTAATCACAGAGAATAATATATATAACTAAGTAACAGAAAACTGTATACTCTGTATTAAAAAACGTCAACAAATAACGTTTGTAGATTATTTTTGCAAAGCATACTTCGACTAGAGCGTTTTATTAATAACTGCTAGTCATAGCAAAATATTTTTAAGTAGATTTTTCTCGAAAACAGTGGCGTTTAGCGACTTAAAACAACGATATCTTTAATTTATAAAAATCTCGGAACTATACAAATGTCAACATCAAAGCAAAAAATTAAACAATTAAAAAATTATTAGCTAAAATGTGGGCAACTAACCCCAAATGATACACCCATGGTAGGAATTTAAAGTTTTCATTTATCTCAGAGAATCGGGCATTTTCATTATTCTACATAGAGAAATATTCGTTTTTACATAAAAGAGTTCTCGAAAAATTTTAAGAAGGCTGACTACAAGGCGCCATCTTTAAAACGATGTAGCTCTGTGAGGAAGTACTTTCGGATAAGATGATTTAGATTAGTTGTCATAAAATGAGCTCTAGATTCTAACCTCTTGGTTTGTCGCTTTTGTTTCAGGACATTGTATATTTATGTTATATTTATATTGTAACGAAACTAGTTGATTGTTTTAAAATGGTTATTTATATTTACTAAGATTACGATATTTATATACACTTATTTATTTAAATATTTATTCCACAATCCATTAACAACAACGTTTATGTTTCTATTTATGGAAATCAGTAACTGATAGCACAAAATTCTAATAAAGAACTAAACTATGAAAATTTAATCTGTTATTTGTATGGATAAGAAAAAGATCTAAAAGAATCCAAAATATTAGTAGAACAATAATGTATGATGTATGACTCATTGCTGAACTAATTAAATTGACAGATATCCGTTACCGCAAAAAGTCATTACATTACATCACATATTCTAATACAAGGACATACTAGACGGTTCTAGAATTCTCCACCAAGTTTCCATTACTTCTAATTTTTGTTATAATATATTTATAAATGAACCTCTTTAAGTACATATTGCCTTATAATGGAAATGCACACCACTAATGTTATTCATATGAAACTTGTACCCGTTAGCTAAACCTTATAGTATGCTAAATTGCAGCATAATGAATTTATTTCAATTTAACTTGTGAAAACTTCGGTATGTTATGCCTATTTTATGAATAATTTAAACTACGATCTAATTGCATTTAAATTGCTTAGAGAATCAAATTTATTTTAAACAAAAGGGGTAGAATTACAGCTCATAAATGAATTATTTACCGCTAAAATACAATTATTAAACTATCTGCCATACTCTGTACATGGGATGCTGAAAGATCAACTTCTAATTTACTTGTACGATTGGGTTGGGCATAAATTTAATAATTGTCGTTAAGCAAATTAAATATTTATTTAAGGGGATATATTTCGCTATGAACATTATATATATATATATATATATATATATATATATATATATATATAATATATATATATATGACAAGTATTTAATACATATTTAAAAATTTTCACAAAAATTATACATTAAATAATTATCTTAAATAGATAAAATTTAAAAAATTAACATCACACACACGCACACATACACACATACACACACACAAACATACACACACACACACACACACACACACACACACACACACACACACACACACACAAATATATATATATATATATATATATATATATATATACATATATTATA
>JAHWXV010557858.1:0-25222 GCA_024586415.1 Phrixothrix hirtus | reverse complement strand
CATTAAAAACCAATTATGCCGCGGGGGGGTCATTAAAAACCGGTTTCAAGGTCGGGCAAAAATGCGGTTACAGAATCATCTATCTACATCTACTAACGTTTGATCCCCTTTCATATACAGTTTATAAATAGTCTGATAAGGACCAATGAACTATAAAAGCAAGGAGTGGACAGGTACCATTCTAACGCTTTAATACATTCATCGAACTTTATTCTTGCCCAATTTTTCCCAAAAGTGCGTATCTACCTTTAGGTTCGGGTTTAAAATTCAAGATTCGACTGGAACCACCATCATTGGAAACCATTACATTTTTCTTCTCGACTACGTTTAAAAATCGCTTTTTGACCTTCTCTTGTAGGAAGCAATTTGAAATTGAATTAATTTACTTCTGTTTACTCAACAATAGCCCCTCAAAGATCTGAGTTGGCTCAGAATAGAAAAATATTGATGCAATTTTAGTCTCTTGAATTAAGATACACTTTTACTACGCTATTTCCAGCACTTACTTATGAGTAATTATGATAATCTGTAATTTATCTCGTTATATATGTTGAGCTAATTGTGAGTAGTTTTCCAAATACTTAATTATTAAATTAAATAATTAACTAATTGCACACCTTTCTATAGTATAAGTTAATTGGAGTAACGTAATGAACGTACTGCATCAAAACTTCGATTTTACTAGGTGATTCAAAAAGGTTGTCGCCTGTTTGAATTTGGTGCGCTAGAATTTTAGTTATTTTTATTATCTAAAGTGGAGGTATATTAATAACTTATTTAAAATTTGGATTAATGGCATGATGTTTTTTCATTTTCATAGGTTTTACTATAATCTTTATTGAAATATTCGCTGCTTCAGTTGCAAATCAATGTTTGTAAAATTGATTAATTTATTATTTTCGATTAGTAAACGTTAAAATAAGTTTTATAAAATAGGTTATTTAGGAATTTCAATTTTTATTTTAATATTAATAAATCGCCGTTTAACTACGAATACGAATGTGACAAATATTAGAAAAATTAATAACTGGCTCTAAATTGAACCTTTTCGAATCATCTAGTACAATGAACTCTGTGGATTACCCATAAAAAATAAAAATGATTGAAAATCGAATAAAAAATGTAGGAAAAACAGCAAAAAATTATAGCAAATTAATTGTTTACCAACATCTTCGGCAGGTGCGCGAAAGACCTCATTGTCGATGCCGATGCACCATATCCGAAATATTTAAAGTGATCACCTAAAATAGCCGTTGTCTAAAATTTTTGTGTAAATTCAAGAAAAATTAAGAATCTATCAATTTGTATTTGGATATGGCAAATCCTTCACCTCAATAATCTCTAGCACTTTTAATTCAAATAGCTCAAATAGACCGCTCCCCCTTTTCCAGCCTATTATTTTCGACATAAAGTAGCTACGAGGGCGGTGTTTTTGTCAACCTCCGATGATCCATTAAACAAAGACTGTAAATAATCAAATGAATTTATTACCAAAGGTTAGGTACAAACATGGTCACTATTTGACAAAATTACCATGACGACAAGCTTTGCAATTTCCTCTTCATGGAATGTTGCCACCAGTGAGTTGACATGGTCCTTAGTGTTATTTTGAAAATCGTCATTAGTCTCTCTAGTTCAAGAAAGAGGTGGAAGTTTCTGTTGCGACAGACTTGCGTCCTTATCCCCCTTCATCGTGAACATCGGTTTGGCTTTCTTTAAATTTCCTATATAATTCACTCACAACCCAGTCACTGATACAGTTTTCACCGTATACCCGGCTCATTCTTCGATGAATTTCATCTGCGCTATTCCCTTCTACTTAAAAAGTTAATCGTAGCAGCCATGTGTACATGCCTGCAACTCAGCTCACACCAGTATAATGGGCGTAAGGGGACATACCCAGTTGTCCTTCGCGTATATCCGTCTCCTACCATTCGATTGACTATTTAACTGCACGAACAGAAGTTGAAAAAATAGATACGTTCACTCCCTTGGGAGTTACTTAGGATAAAATTTCTAGAAACGTCAATTTTCTATTTGGAAACTCCTAAAAATTATTTACTAAAATCATCAGATTTGACCATGAGTTAGCTGCTAAATTAAGGCTACGAAAATTCCAGTCCCTGGTCTGTGTATGCGCATATGGACCTCATCTGCGTTGGTGCAGGCATTCCCCCTATTATATTTAGCGCTCTGTTTCGTCTGTGCAGTGTTTGATTATCAGTTTACAGCTTTTACATTATTAATTGATTGTGTCTCCTAACTACTATCAATGTGTCTAAAATTCTTGCGCACACATAATAGTTTAAATTTAACATATTTTGGAGTCATTTTTCTACCTGGAAAACAAAATCAAATGTTTTTTTGAGATTTTCAGCATAGAGTACGATTTTTTAAAATTGATCTTTTTAGATCTTTAACTCTAAATAACTCTCGAATAGTTTGCTTCGGAAGTTATCTTTTTTATGTCCTTTTAAATAATATATCGCAGTATTAGACATGCCCTTTAAAATCTTTGGGCTGTGTATGAAATTTCGTTTAATTTTTGATAAACTTTTGCATATTGTATTTCAAATTCACATTTTTAATTTACTAATTTATTTAAAAACACTTTTTTGTATTTAATTATTGGCAACGTCGATTTTTTTACGTTAAAATTATGCATTTCTTTTAAATCTGAATAATAAATTCTTAAATAATTATTTATGGCCTATTTTAATAATTTATTTTGTGTATTAAAACATATTTCTACATTTTAAGTTCATTTTATAATTTCAATTAGTGCTAAACAAATTTCATTTTACATTTCTAAGAAACGATAACTGGGCGCCTCTGTTACCAAAAATGGGCTATTTTAATAGCATATATTCGCGTCATACGAAAACAGCGGAACACACTAAAATTGGTGGGACGCGTATTTTGTTATTATAACTGGTAAATTTGAATTTAATTCCTTTGAATTAATAACATTCGATTCAGAGTCGTGTTCCTTGTGGGAATTCATTTTCAACGTAATCTTGAGAACAAAGAATCACATTTTCTTTTGCCATAACTATAATAATGTAAGTCTAATTCATCTTTGTGGACGTTTAATTAATTTTGACGCATTGCAAAGAATCTGCTAGTGGGTAGTTTGGCTAACCATCTCAGAAGGGATTTTTAACAATATCTCTAGCGTCTTAAGTTCAGAGCGATATTTCTTCATCCCTTGGCATTATAATCATTCGTATTTTGAACATGGAAACCTTTTTTAAGAATTTTCACTCTTAAAAATGTTCTACGTTACGTTTTACCACAATGTTAAATTGGTTTTGGTAAATGTCTTCATACTGGTAGTATTTTCAATTAATTGTGTTGTGTATAATTGAAATTTTGTGAAAATAGATCAAAATCTAAATGGTAAAATGTGGCATTTATGTTTTTAATTACGTTTTAGAGTAAAGCATATACAAGCTTGTATCCGTGATAGATTTTTATGTGAAAATTTACAAACTATTTTTAATTAGGTTAAAACTGTCCAGATTTGTGTTCACTAAGAACTCGAGTATACATGTGTTACATGTTAAATGCTTTTGACCTTATTAATTATTAAGTAGATTTTATTAATTTAGGAGAAAAGCCATAGGATTAAGAGTTTTTATATATTGAAAATATTAAGAGATATTTCAATTGCATAATTGTTCTTTTTATGGTTTTAGTCAGAAACTAAGTTTCTGGCTTTTCTCTTACATTAATAAAATCTACTCAAAAATATATATCAACCGTCAAAATGTCACCCCTCGAAAGAAATCATATATTTTTGGTTTTTCTTGAATTTCTTACATAAAGGTAGATATGAATTTTATTTCAGACTTTTGGATACTCGGTGTATAGTGAAACAAACTAAGAAAGTCATTAGAACTAATAAAGAAAATATGGTTAATTGAAATAGGATCCTATGAAGTGATATCTTTATGTTGTTTGGCCTCATGCTGGATACAGTATGTGTCCGTCAAGCACTCAAATACTAATAATTAAGTTAAATGCTAAAAATCTGGACGATAATTAAGTGTATTAAATTTTTTTAAATGCAATCTATTAATAAATTGCATCGTATTTCTTGGTAGCTTTTAGTCTCTGTTCTGTTCCGTTCCGGCACAACTGAATTTATGTTGGAACAGCATGTTAGAAAAGCAGGTAAACAAATATTAATTAAACTGTAATAAAATCACCAAAATTAATATTTGTTCATATTTAGAAATTTACATCTACAATGTTTTGCTACTAAATCATTTGAAGTCAATAAATCAGAATAAATAAAATACGCTGCATCGGGAATACCATTCATACATTAGGAAGGAATCAGCAATAAATTGCAACTAACCTACATTTACAAAAATTTACATAAATTAATAAAGAAGAAATTGTTAGCAAAGACAAGGCCAAGGTGACGAATGAAGGTAGGTCAATTCAGCCATTAGGTCAGATTGAAATTAAAATTCTACAGTGCTGTGGACTACTAGAATTTGTACATTGGTATATTCAAGAAGTTTGTAATAGAAACGTTTAACAAATTTTTACAGATAGTTAGCACTATAAAAGTAGGTTAATTTATATTTATTTATTAATCAGTAGCTGTTGATTGACAAAAATTATTAGTTATACGATTATAAAACGTTATATAAATTATAGGTGCAATATTTACATTTAATATCTTACATTTAGAAATTTTTAAATTATGTTAATGTTATTGGTGATCTACTTTAAATAATAATTTTAGTAGATATACAGGGTGATTCTTAATATATGCGAAAAACTTGCGCGAAAATTAAAGGGAGTTTTTCATATAAACATTTACCCTAAAATCTCCCCCTTCAAAGTTACACCCCACTACGGGGGACATTGGAATTAGATTATTTATTTTATTTCTCGAATTTGAAAAGTAGAAAAACATTTGCTGGACATTTTCTACTGATATGCAGTTAAGATTATTTTATTAGCCTTCCGTTATCGATAACAGGAGATAAGAGTGACAACCCCCATTGTAGTTTTAGTAGAACTTTATTAGGTAGGGACTTAGTTGTTCAAAAATATTTCGTAAAACGTTTGGCTTAAGAGACTTTCTACCATTTGTTTTTTCGCGAAAGCACCTTAAATATCTGGTGTAACCCCCGTTACAAATGTTGACAAGTTAAAGAATTTTATTGCCGCATATCTTGAACAATTCGAAACTTCTCAGTACCTTTGAACGCGTTCATGGTTCAATGCGTCACGTTGTAGAATAAGAGCATGTATTAAAATCGACGATGGCCATTTAGTTTAAAATTTCTTAATTATTAAATACTCACTAACTTTAAAACTATGCACTTTTGGGTATATGTTAATATAAAATTTTTTTCTTCTTCGTAAGGAGAATATGCACCCTAAATGTTTCGCATATTAAGAATCACCCTGTATATAGAGGCTGTTTTTTATATTTTATAGGTAACTTTGATATTTTAGAAACCATAAGAGATGTAAAGATAGTTAAATAGGCGAAAAATTAAATATTTTAGAGATAAATAAAATGGTATGATGAAATTGAAAATACCCGAGTACATTCGAAGATGTCTAAAAATAATCAAAATTACAGATTATGGTTTTTGGTTTGTATATATTTTTGTACGTTTTAAAAATTGAAACGGAGCTTTTTCTTGCAATTTGAGCGTATTAGAATGGCATTATTGAAATTTAGATCTGATGCTTCATATTTCTAGGGCCACCATCAACCTGCAAGTTTCAAATACGGACTCGTATTTTGAAACTATTTCTTAAAGACATTCTGCCTTTCTAAATACAATCTTGTATTTGAAATTTTTAGTATGCTTATTGTCAGATTTCCTGAATCTGTTGAGTGCCTCTAGATTCGGAATACATCAAAGAAAAACTAAAAATCGATTACCACCTATAATGCATATTCGCGTTCACGGGAAGTGTCTCCACTCATTGTATTTAAGGCGGAAATATCACATTCATTGCAAATGATTTGTAACAATCTTAGATGCTTTAACTTAATAATCAACAATCTCGGTTAGCACTCAGCATTTACTTTTTATGTTATATTTTATGTCATCAATAAAATGAAAACACGTCCGTAAATTACATTAATAAATCGCATAAATGCTGTACATAAACAAAAATTAGAACAAAAAATGTCAACAAGTTATTAAAATTTGTTTTCTCTATGAGATCTCATATCACAAAAATTAGTAAATAAACTGCGCGTAGTCAAACATCAGTTACTTAATTCAAACGTAAAACAGGAAGCATTTCGTAATTCGATCAAAATAAAACGAGGTGTGCTGCAATAGTATCTTACAATACTAGATCGGTAAGTGAACCAGTGACGTCTGACTAAGTATCGTATACAATTTTTTACACTTGGTGTTTTTACAACAGGATTTAGAGGTAAATAATATTTGAAATTTATAATAATTTAGTAGCTATGCTTATATAGTTTGTTGCTTTACATTTTTTGTAAACAAACAAATAATTTGACATTAATTGATACTTTACTTATCATACAGATGCCTTATTTACACTGGTTGTTTATTTTTTGTTGTGAGGAGACAATTCACTGTTCAGTAAAATCAACTTACTACTACTATTACCAATGTCTGTAAGTACACAAAAAACACAATCACTTAAAAGATTATCTAAAATGATTTACATCAAATGAAGCTAGTCGAAATCTAGGCAAAATAATTTTTAAATATCTTCATGATGATTTTTCATCAATTCGAAGTTCAGTAACCAAGTATTTGTAAAAAAGCGGGAATTGATGTGCATTGCTTAATAGAGAATATATTTTTGCTTAAATCGTAGTTTTCAAAATAGTTGTAATTAGTTGTTTATAAAGCTATTTGACTATTTTAATCGACGTTTATTTTGTGGCATATATTGCAGCGTTTAATGACGCAAACCGATATTAATACTGGACGCTATTCGACATAAACAATAATGAATTTCATCCTGTTTTTAATTTTTTATAGTCTACATATTTATTAATTCTATAATTTCAAAATTAATTTGAAATTTCCTTATTCAAAATTTCAATAGGGCAGGAACTAGTGAATAACAATAATTTAAATGTTTAAATAAAATCGCGGGAAACGATTTTGAGTGAAATTCATCGATAATTCTTTTAAAGGTAACTTTAAAATACGCGAACCTTTTATCATAAATTTCGATAGATAACTTCGTTACATACTCTACAGAATTTAGTACACCTGTAAATAATCAATCTTAAAGTTCCGCTGGAAATTTGTAATAGTTATTCCATAGCCATGACGTAAAAACTAATTTACCTAAAATAAAATTTCAATCTAAATTTTTATGTTTATATTATCAACCAATATTAAATTTATCGGAAAGCAAACAAATTTAAATACATAATTTTCAAAATTATATGTTCGAAGTTAGCAATAACATCTAAACAGCAGATTGCAATCCTAATAGAAAACTAACGAATTGAGTCCGAGAAGCAATATATTAAATAAACACCACACAGTTTTTTCTGTTTTAGAGCTACTCACAGCTGAATGTAGGTCAACAGTCTAGTATTTATGATGAATTTTTATACGAAAATTTGCTAAAATGTTTTTTCGAATTATCTTGAAATTGTTTACACATTTATGTTTATTAAAGAACCGTGTAAGTGGTGGTAAATAATAATCGTTGTTTTCCGATGAACTTACATGTATGTTACCGAGTGGTGACTTGTAAAGGTGAATATAGGGAATTCAATAATACTTTTTACTTATGTTTATATACTCAGCGAAATTGCAACACCAAGAAGGAGTAGGAATTTCTTAATCAAAGTTGGTAAATCTGCTGGGCTAACATTAAATAATAACTGATTAACTTTTGAGATCAAATGGCAATGTGTTAACGTCACATTTGACAGTTGTTATAATTTTTTGCTAACTTTTTCGGTCTGTGTTTTTCGTACGATATGTTGTTCTTGCTCATTGTTAATTAACATTATTTTGGTTGTTGTTCTTCTGTTAACGTGCTTTGTTTGTTTGATCATACCTAGAGTACGGCAACGAGGATATTACCGTCAATTAAGTGAATTTGACAGAGGTCGAATTATTGGTTTACGCGAAGCTGGTTTTTCATTTGGGGAAATTGCTAACCGTGTAAATTGAAATCGGTCTACTGTAATTCGAGTATGTCGTGCACGGTTTGAAGTTGGCCAGGAACATCGTAAAAGAGGAACCGGGGCTTCAGGAAGAACGAATGAGCGTCAAGATTGACGGCTAAGAAAATTGGCATTTAGAGAACGATTTTCCTCTACTCGGGTGGTTGTGACCAATGGTTTGGTGAAGAAGGTAGCCTTGTAACCCTTAGAAAAGTTTATCGCCTAATCCGAAGTTTTGGGTTAACATCATATCGTCCGCAAATTGTGCTTCCTATGCTGCAGAACATTATCAGCAACGGTTACAATGGTGCAATGCACGATCTCATTGGAATCTTGAATGGCGCCGTGTTGTCTTTAGTGACGAATCTAAATTTTGTTTAGGAATGCATGACGGTCGTATGAGAGTCAGAAGAAGACGGGATAAACGACGGAATCTTCGATTTACAGTTGAGAGACACCGCACTGTGGTTGTTATGGTTTGGGTGCGATTACTTATGGCAGCAGCTTTCCCTTGGTGTTCATTCGAGGCAATATGACATCACAATGGTATGTTGCAGAGGTGGTTGGAACACATCTTCTCCCATACTTAGAAGCGCTCGAAGATCCATGATTCGACAAGTTTTTGCACGTCTACATGCAACAATGTTTTCCTTGAACTTCTTTGAGAAAGCTCAGATTTATCTTTTGGCCTGGACTTCAAGATCTCCAGATCTTTCTACCATTGAACATAATGGGTAGAAGGTTTGAAATTTGCAGTGTCCTCCTTTGACTTTTGAGGCCTTGAGATACGAGGTGCAACTTGCATGGGAGGCAATACCCAATACGAGATAAACCACCTCGGCGTGTAAATGAATGCGTAAATCAGAGAGGCCGCACCACACATTATTAATAATTGTTATAAAATTTTGTTTAACTAATAAAGATTTTCCTCCCAAATTTTTATCATTTATTACTGTAACATAGGCCAATATTTCTACCAAATTTCATCCGGTAATTCCAACCCCTACTTGGTTTTGCAATTTCTATGTCACTGAGTATATTATCTCAGTAGTTGATTTTATAATAAATATGTAAATGTAAAAAATGTTAACAATTAAAGGTTCTCCAAGATAAGATTAAGTTTATTTAAGTTTTATTAACTAATTCCAGTTATCAATTTTAATAGAATAAAAAATATTGTACGTCTAATAGCGCATTTCAACAGCTACAATCGATCAGGTACGCGATAGTCTAGTGGTTAGATTGTCGTCATTGTAACCAAGCGGTACGATGTTCCAATCCCATTTAAGAACACATGTTTTTAATTTTTAAATTAACCTTTTAAATACGAATATTCTATTACTCTTAGGACACCTATCTTTCATATTAGTTGACAAATCAACTAGGGAGATAATATAAGCATAAATAAAAAAAATAACATTGAATTCCCTATATTCACCTTTACGAGTCACCACCCGATATAATATCTCTCATCTGGTATTCAACCCAAAACCGCAGCAACGCTAAATAGACTCTCTAACTCTACGCCACTCCCCGCCTTGTACATACTTTGACGTCATTAATTATATTAAATTTTCTCTTTAGGCTGTTGATTTTCTAATATTTTATGTTGGATTTTATTTCTCCTTTTTGGGCCGTCATTTTGCTCGGTACCCGACTTTTTTCGAATTACTTTTATGGCGACTATTATAATATGTAATATTATAATATGTAACAAGGTGATTTTTAGAAGTTGATTTTTATGTTAATTGTAAACATCAATTTTGGGGAATGAATTTGCATGCACGGATTGTGAAAATAGATTATTACGTTTGGTTGTACAAAAAACGTTAGTATTTAGCTGACTATGATTTAATATAAGTATAGACTACTACTTCCAAGAACATATACTTAATTTTTTTGGTTTTAAGTTCCTTAATTGTGTTATATAATATTTTATAATAAATGCGTGTTTTCAGACCCGAAGTTGATGATTTTTCAAACGAAATAAAAATTTAAGAGTGAAGAGACCCCTCAAATTTACTAAATAGTAAATTTCTTAATTTATATTGGCAAAGATTTGTGTTTGATACATCAGGAGTAGTTTGGAACGAGTTTCGCCCTATTGGGACTCATCAGGTAAATATAACAACCCTGGTGTCCAATGGTGCCAATGGAAACCTTTAAAAAGCTTGCTTCCTCGGCATATAAAATCGTAGGTCTAGTGTTAATCGTACGCTTGGCATATAACAAGTTCCCTGTGGGCACCTCCAGGGTTGGCCAAACTTTAGTAGACATGACGGAATAACCATAGTAGTTGAAGTCATGAGAGCAAAGAAAATTTTCGCATTGGCCATAAAAACAAAACAAACAATAAATACTAGTGTTGTTCATGTGAAAACCACGTAAAGAGACAAAACTGTGACCAGCAAAAAACATCAACTTTTCAACGTACCTAATCTCCATTTACATCGCAGCATTTTTGTCATCAACGGACCAATGGATAAGTACTAGCAAAATGGACGGATTTGTCCTGACTTCCGAACCATTGTAACACATATGTTAACCGAAAACCAAACGGATGGAAATCTGGTAACGCTAAATCGTCCTAACCGTGTTAACAGTTTTCTTTGAATTTTGTGAGGTATGTAGCATTGCTTTACCATACATTGGTACCAATTATTGTGAATTGTACGAACAGAATTGAAAACACCCCAGTGGGAGTCACTTTGTTCATTGTTCTTGTTTTTAAAAAGTCAGCAAAGATAGTCCCTTTATGATCTCAAAAAACAGATGTCATGATTACTTACTTTGCTTTTTGGTGTAGGGGATCTTTTACAATTCCGTTCCATGTTTGAACGCTTGTATTTTCTGAAATAATCAAGCTGTTCTGAACAAACGTTTCTGAGGGTCAATCAATTATTTTAGAACCTACCTGATAGGGACCTTACAAAAGTGTAGGCGATCATGGATAATTTTTCAACACTTTCAATACTGTTGGATATTTTTTTCACTATTTAATGAACAACTTCTAACAGCGCATCCTTCTTCAAACCATGCACACAATTAATACATGTGTCTTCTCCATAGTTTATTCCCAAATCTGTGCTCGTAGTCTTTGCAAAATTTCAACAGGCTTGACAGCTTCATTCAGAAGAAAACGAATAATGATGTGCTGAGCAATTGCCGCACTGGATTCAATAACACGGTTACTATGACGACAAGCAAGATTTCCAGAATCTTGTTGTTTGTTTGTTTTGTGACTGAGACTTCAGAATGCGGAAATTCCCTTCGCCCTCTTGGACTAGAACTGTCATATAGTCATTTCGCCAAGCCTACTAGAATTTTGCCGAATTTGGAGGAGTTTCACCGCCAGTAGGGATTTTTAACGTGCCAAACATCACACTGACACGGTACCTATGATTTTACTTCCTTATCCGAGAAGGCGTTTTTTAAATTTTTTCCGTTGAAAAATTTACCGGTTTCAATCGGGTTTGAACCCGCGTCCCTTGGATGTACAGGCAAACATGCTAACCACTACACCAATCGGCGTCGGCACGCTTTGATCTTAGTTACAGATCGAGATGGGCTCAAGTTTAAAAATAAAAGTATATGTGCTTTATTTGTTTAAAAAAAATAAGATATTTCAATCACCTAGCTGAACAAGCCAAACCAAATCTAAACGAATCGAACATTGTACATAGTATAGACTATAATAGATTGGCTGTGTAGTGGTAGAAAGTGTAATGTATCATTGGAAATTAATTTATTTTCAGGGATTTTGGTAATTTATGAGTTTGAGTTTCACCGTATTCCGTATTTGAACAAAATATTTTTGAAATGCACGGTTGAACTCCATTATACTTCACAAAAATGTGTTTGTTTCAAATGTTCACACATGATATATGATAACTTTCTGCCACCTGTTATCGCAATACCAAAATATACAGAACGTATCGGACATATTTATACCAATTTACACCTTGTTAGATATATTGAATTATATGTCCCCGTAATTGCTTTTATATCTATATGTGGTTTTCAGGCAATTTACCGCACCAAAACTCGTATTTTTGGTAACAAAATAAAATTTTGCCATAGTCGCTATGCATTTTAATACAATTTGGTATAAGTATGGCCGCGGTAGGTAACTTCAAACATCAAAGGTATGTGGTAGTCTGTATACTTGCTGACTCTGCGCAATATGAGACAGCAGCGCCACTATGCGGCCAGTCTCCGAAATTATATGCCTTGAATTTGCTATTTTATTAATTATGTATTGAGATTCTGCAATATTTTCCTCATGTATTTCATGAAAACATTTTTTCAAAGAATTGAATGAAAAAGTAGTTCTAATTATTTAATTTACTCACAGTTGTTTTAGTAGAATTTTAATATTGATTCTTGATATATGTGTTGAGTTGTCGCGAGTTTCACAATTGTAAATGCTGTTCGTTTGTGGATCAAGTCCTACATATCTTTACTAATAAAAAGCGTAAATATTTGTTTTTCAGTAATTTTAAATTCATATCAGTTGTGTGACATACAAATGCACGATTTGTAATTAAAGGTTATTTTCAGGGTAATTGATTTAACGATACAAAATTGAGTAAATTGCAAAATTTAATAAATTATTGATAAATAAGCATTTATAGTATTTACTCGTATAATAAAAATCCATTCATATGAGTGCACATAGCTGCCTAATCTTCTAAAAGTAGGCTGAGTATTTTATTTTGTGCAAGATGCATGTAAAGTATGTTAGAGTTTAGCGTAAACGCCGTGACGAAGTAACGGACACATATTTAGATGTTGTTGATACTGTAATGATTTTGTCATTATACTTTTTTGTGGTTATTCATTTATCTCGGCAATAAACATGGTACACGTGAAGATGAAAGCAAGCATGTTTCGCACAACTGATTTATTCATGTAAGAGTGAATTTTGGCGAAATTTTATGCTTTCTTTGTTTGTTCATGTTAGAATACAACTGACAAATATAAACATAACCTTTACGAAATAATTGCTTTTAATAAGAGAAAATCAGAATGAAATTAATACATACAGATGGTAGTACTGCATAGATTTCGCATTTTGTTGTATTTTTATTAATTATCCATCAACGATAATTTATTTCCAAATTAAAGTGATTCGTGATGGCATACGTTGACATGTCTTAAACAAATTAATTGTTTTGATTAAATTTGTATTTTTATCCTTGTAAATATACGAGGGTGGGATGATAATTAGGCGGCCTTTAAATAGAGGGCGGTACTATACTAACTGTTGGTGTAAAATTTTAAAGTTCTACGTTTAGGTTGGTCACATTGAAAATCTGACTTCATCTGTCAAGTAGTTTTGTTAGCAGTTTGGCAAAGTGAGTATTTTTGTTTGTTTTGCTATGGATATTATTGAGAAACGTGCCGTCATTAAGTTTCTGTATATGAAAGGGTTGAAGAAATGCAGAATGTTTTGGGTGATTCTGCTCCTTCATATACGACCAAACATGGCAGCACAAGGGTCTAAGATGAACACCGGCTGGGTCGCCCTAGAAGTGTCGCTACACCATAAATGGCCGCTAAAATCCATGATATGGTGATAAAAGACCGGAGACTAAAATTGAGCGAAATTACCAGTACTGTGGGTATTTCAAAAGAGCGGGTGTGCAATATTGTGACACAAGAATTAGACATAAAAAGCTATCTGCAGGATGATTCCTAGTTTACTCCCATTGGATCAAAAACGAGTGTGGGTTCAAGTGTCGCAAGAATGTTTGGACTGTTTTCAAAAGGATTCAGCTGATGTTGTGTGAAGGTTTATTACCATAGATGAAACAGGTTCATTACTATACCCCGGAAACAAAACTGCAATCAAAGCAGTGAACGAACTAGGTTGTTCGGCCCCATAGAAAGCTGTGACATCTAAGTGTGCCGAAAAGGTAACGGTGTCGGTTTTCTAGGATGCTAAGGGAATTCTAATGATCGATTTCCTTCCAAAGGGGCAAACTATAAATGGCGAATACTATGCTATTCTTCTGGGTATGTTGAACGAAAAAATTCGCGAAAAATCCCTGGTTAGCGCGTAAAAACATCATTTTTCATCATGGTAATGCCTGCTCTCCCACCATTATCGCTTCAATGGTCAAGGTTCGCGAATTACGATATGATTTACTTCCCCATACACCGTATTCGCCTCAATCAGACTTCCACCTATTTCTCAAACTAAAAATTTTCCAAGTTGTGGGGAGGCGAAAATATTTTCAAGTAACGAGAAGATTAAAGCCGCAGTAGATGCCTATTTTGACGATTTAAAGGGAATTTCTTCCCTGATAGAATTAAAGCATTAAGATATCATTGTAACAAATATATTGAACGTCTAGAGGGTTATGTTGCAAAATATTTTTTTTCATTCTCAGGTCAATTATCATAATGCCTTCGTATAGAAATAAACAATAAATATATTCAATACGGAGGTCCAAACAATTAGGTACATGTATATTTTTTAAGCTATTAGTATACAAAAAGTCTTCGGAAATTGATATATAAAAGAATTTTATAAATATGTTCAATAAGGCCCAAGATATAGCGAAATGACATTTGGTAATTGTTTGAACCGTTTGAACTACTTCCGATTGACTTGACGTAAATATTACTGCATAAGTACGCGTGCAGTATCCATTCTGGTCGTTGATTTGAATGAAAATAGAGAAACATTTTGAAGCTACAAACTCTCCCTTGCGTAAATTAATTATATAACTGTAAATGCCAATGAAAACCAACCGAAAAGCATTGGGATTAAACTTCAGCAGTTTTTAGCTAAGATTTTAAGCACATTTTATTTCTTAATATAATAAATTGCTTCATACTAAAATTGTAATGTTTGATACACGGCAAGCATTAATAATTAAACAACTTAAGCTGCAATAAATCTTGTTCATTTATTTATTTTATCTTAAACGGTTTATTTATTAATTTTTATCTTTATATAGACATTTTAATGATGAACTTCTAAGTTAAAAAACCCTATTATGAGCTAAAATATGTTAGATATTATGCGCAGATTATTTTATTTCATTAAATGTTGTAAAATATAAAAATAGCGCGGTAAAATTTCGTTAAAAATATGCTATATATTACAGTTAAGGAAGAGAAAAAATGGTGGAGATTCAGCTATCAAATAAAAAGAGAAGTTTTTGTAGAAATTTGTTTATCAGATTGACATGTTTTATCGAAACTATGCATATTTGTAAAAATTTTCCATGTCTTCCTTTAGCAATGACAGCTATGAAATTATTACATTTATTTAAATTAAAAACAATCAGTTGGTATTGTATTAAAATGATCCTCGCAACAGTAAAGAGTTGATTTTGGTGAACATCCACAATTTTTCGTCTTGCAACCATAACCCACATATTTCTTTCCGTCTTCAGTATGGTTATAAATATTTTAAGCGGTGTTTTAATGTCTGTATTTGTACATCCCAGCACAAAATACCACTTTTTGGATGGCATATTAAACATTTTACTTTATTTGATTAATACACAAGTCAATCAGCAATTGAATTTGAAACCTGGCGCGCTGACTGTAACTCGTCTTGGGGTATTACCTCCCATGCAAGTTGCACTTCATATCTCAAGGCTTCCAAAGTCAAAGGAGGACACTGCAAATTTCGCAACCATCTACACATTATGTCTCATACATGTTCATTGGGAGAAAGATTTGGAGATCTTGGAAGCCAGGGCAAAAGTTGAATCTGGGCCTACTCAAAGAAGTTCAAGGTACACCTTGCTGCATGTGGATGTGAATTACCTTGCTGGAATAATGGATCTTCGAGTTCTTGTAAGTATGGGAGAAGATGTGTTCCAACCACCTCCGCAACATACCATTGTGATGTCATATTGCCTCGAATGAACACCAAGGGAAAGCTGCTGCCATAAATAATCGCACCCAAACCATAACAACCACAGTGCGGTGTCTCTCAACTGTAAATCGAAGATTCCGTCGTTTACCCCGTCTTCTTCTGACTCTCATATGACCGTCATGCATTCCTAAACAAAATTTAGATTCGTCACTAAAGACAACACGACACCATTCAAGATTCCAATGAGATCGTTCATTGCACCATTGTAACCGTTGCTGACAATGTTCTGCAGCAAAGGAAGCACAAGTTGCGGACGATATGATGTTAACCCAAAATTTCGGATTCGGTGATAAACTGTTCTAAGGGTTACAAGGCTACCTTCTTCACCAAATCATTGGTCACCAACTACCCGAGTAGAGTAACACCGTTCTCTAAATGCCAGTTGTCTTAGCCATCAATCTTGACGATCATGCGTTCTTCTTGAAGCCCTGGTTCCTCTTTTACGATGTTTCTGGACATCTTCAAACCGCATTACAGTAGACCGATTTCGATTTATACGGCTAGTAATGAAGAACCAGATTCGCGTAAACAAATAATTTAACCTGTGCCAAATTCGCTTAATTGACGGTAATATCCTCGTTGCCGTACTCTAGGCATGATGAAACAAACAAAACACTTTAACAAAAGAACAACAACAACAATGAAAAAGAACAATAAATCTTACGAAAAACAGAGCGAAAAAGTTAGCAAAAAATTATAACAACTGTCAAATGTGACGTTATCACATTAACACTTGATCTCAAAAGTTAATCAATTATTACTTAATGTCAGCCCAACAGATCTCCAACTTTGATTAAGAAATTCCTACTCCTTCTTGGTGTTGCAATTTCTATGTCACTGAGTATAGTTATAACAAAGTTTTAGACCCGCCAACAATTACACTGATTCTAAAGAATAAGTACTCTAGAATATTTTATTTAAAATATTACAGTCCCAATGTTTTACAAACATGCCAATAATTCAGAAAAATTTAAACTTTGTCTTACAATGTTCTTAAATGAAGATTAAATTGTGTGAGTTTCGTTAATCTGTATCAATAGGCAATTGCTTTATATGAAGCCATGGCATGTAGTACTATGAACTTCTTACTGTGCATTCTTTAAATATTTGATATTATACAGAATTTTTTTTTGTAATTTTCCTAAAATTGCATGAACATAGAGCAAATTATAAAAATAAAACACTTAATTTAATTTTATTGCCTATCCTACTTGAACTTTAAAAATTTTTATTTTTAGTACATACAGTTATCTTATATCTATACAGGTTGAATTAATTTAAAGCTTTTGTAGTCAATAGTCAATACAGACAATTCTAATCCTCTAGAACATCTTCTAGTTGATGTCTGTCGTACTTCTTCAGTACTAGTTCTAACTCGTAAAATGTTGTCTGCCTGAAGATTTGAATATGACTTGTGAACGTTTGATTCCTGAACCAGTTTCACTAAAACGTTGCATACGTTTCCAAATACTTGAAGGTCTATTCTTTATATAAAAAGGGTGTTGAGTCGGTAAGTTCTTTGCTTCGAAATATTGTACTTTCCATTTAAATAATGAAATTCCACAATATGGTTAATCTGCTATCGCTCAGTTACAACCTGACGTACAACGACAAAACCTTGACGTATAATAAAAGAGCTGTTTACATGTCAAAATATACTATGATTTTTGGCCCGCTCTATACTTGTTAGTAATAAATGAAAACACTACAGAGGGAAGTGGAAAACAATTAGAACGATTGCAAAATATATAAGAGATGACGAAAAGGAAGTGTAGGCAGATCGTTAATTAATACGGTGGAATGAACAGTCGTAAGTCTAAATAGTCCACACAGTCTGTTACATTCACCTCATTTGCAATATTACCAATGACGATTATCGCAAATGTTGGTTCAACGATCTTGATACTGGCCTTAGAAATGAAAAGCTTGTATGAAATATCTTCCCCGTAGAGAGATAAGCAGACATGTCTAAAAGTCTATCTATTTATAGATATTGCTTTTTACCATATTTTTACGAATGAACCCTGTAGATTTTACTGTTTTCGTGTGAAGAAAATGCGTCACTTCTTCCTTAGTGATGTCTGACAACGGAGCGCTCATAGCGAATTGATATGAAATAACACCAAACCCAACTAAACATTAAACTATCACCTAAACATAAGAAACTTTAAGATCCTGTTACCATAAAATTCACATTAAAATAATATATAATTAAAATTTTACTAATAGTCCGTTACAAATAGGGCGTTACAGAATAAAGCGCACTTTTTCGAGAGGGTCGGTCTTGAAGGTTGACTTGACCACGGAAAAATTGTAATAGTGATATTCTAGCAATTACAATCAAATAAATATTACTTTTTAAGTAATCCCCGTATAGTTAAATCTGCGAAGTTTAAATTACTATTTATTTTATAAACATATATTTCCATAATGAGTACTTTATGAAACTCGAAAATTTCTATACTCGTTTCTCGTTTTTACAATGACCTCTTTAACGTATTTAATAAACAAGAACTTAAATGACATAATTATGTGACACGTTAAAGGGACTCGATTATTAAATTGCTTAATTTTAACAATTAAACACAATCAACTTGTAACAAATCAACAATAAAATGTTAAACTACAAATCGAAATGGCGTCATTGCACTGACACATTACAAGAATAACATACTGGGAGATATTTGATACTTGAGTTAAACATTCTGTTTGTTTATTACATTACAATTTTAGTAATTAGTTCATTTTCATTACAAACGTATGATGTACAGGGAATTTGTATTTAGTTTAGAGAACCTTAAGGAAAAATTGAAATATCCAGAAAAAATATTTTCGTTATTTTTCTGATATTCTACAAGTCCTTAAGATCTAACTCCTTGAAGAAGTGCACGTTATTATGTAACGCCCTGTACGTATCAAAATATTTGAATTGAATTTCTAATTTTAGAAGAGTTATGAAGTTTTATATTGTTTTAGGATACTGGTGTATTTATGTCTAATAACTAAATTGCTGTTAACCGTAGGTTTTAAAGCATAACAGTGTTGTCAAAGTGGTCGCAGTCGCTTTTATGATCATTACAACTTTAGAATTAGAATCTAGAACTCAAAACTATTTATCATTCTAGATGCAGTGAATATTGTTTTAACGCAAGAACTTTCGACCCGGGTAGATGTTTGATAGGTTATTTGAAGGTCAACTCGTGGCACAGATCGCGACCATAGCGACTGCTATATTGTCTCACCATGCGTGAGCGTGTTGAAAACTTCTCGGTTCCATGGCCAGGTAGTGCCATAAATACATTTATTTTTATATTTTAACGAATTCCCAAATGTTTCATGTCAGCAACTCGCAATTCCTGAGAGTGTGGATTTGATACTTCCCTACAGAGAATAAGAGAAAAATCCAAAAATTTGACTGCCACCCAAATTAATTACGAGCTTCAGCCTACACCGGGGAAGTCTGCTACTTCTTTTATTAAACATTGTTAATTAATTACAAAACCAAATTTTAAAATAATTGTTGGAAATAGTTGGCAAATAGTTACACCTTGTAATTACCCTTCGCAAATCGATTAAAATAATGCTAGATCGTTACTGCTACTAGGTGCGAATTGTGCATAAAGAAGAATGGCAACCAATTCAAACAATTTTTTTAATTTGGTTCTATGGTGTTTTGGGTAATTAATAAACTACTCCATTATTTGTTCAATATTGCAAAGTCAAACATAAAATGTAATTAAATAAAGGTACTAAAAATCGTTTTTTAAGAAGCGTGCACTAGGCCTCCTAGATCAGCAAATACGTGAATATATAGAAAGTCGAAAACTTCGATTAAACGTTTTAAATACGTACCAAGTATATAATATTTCTAAAAAGTTGAATTTAAGTTATTTCAAAATATTGACAGGGAGTTTCATTTATAAAAACATAAGTTTGATTTATTTATAGAAATTGGTATATGTTAGAACATGGCAGATTCTACGTAAAAACTGTATAGAAATGAATTTATTTTTCGAATATCTTACAGAATAAGATAGATACCAACTCAAAAATGCCATTTATTCTATTTTACCCCGTATCTCAGTAATAAAAGAAATATTGAAATTTGGTTTCGAAGATCATAAATTACTTAAAAGGTAGCAAGGGTTTGCGATAACCACAACTTTCTATTTTCACTAATAACGGAGTTACCGTGCTAACACCTCAAAAAGTGGACGCCCTGTACATGTATTATATTGTAATACAGGCATAGATAGTAAGAGGTATAGATTTACTTATTACATACATTTCTTTACTTCGACAACATACTTCCATTATAAAACTGTATCTATGTGTTGAAATATATATTTTATAACATAAATTATATAATTGCATAACAGTGGAAAACCGCGTACTGATTAACCACATTTAAGGGATTATATCTCAATAAGTATTGATTTTTCAAGTCTTACTGAAACATTTTTTTTAACTCATAAACTAGCATACAATTGAGACTGTTTGTAGATAATTACTAATACATTGAATTCAAAGGGCTGTTACCCCTTTATAATTGGTTATGGTGGTCTATGTATAACACAAAAAATATTTTTAAGTCACTTGTGTCACTTGATACAATTTATGTTGAAATATATGTAAAGTACATCAATTAATTACGGTTACATAGTCAACATAGAATTATTTCTCATGAAAATGCAAAAACACTTAAACTTTACCTTAAAGTTCTCTACGACATATATATCTTTTAAATAAATCGAGTTATATTACGGACAGTCTTGTCTATTTGAATTGTTTTCAAGGGTAATTTTTCACCCTTGAAACAAGTTGAAAATGTTAAAAAAGCGTTTGTTCCATTCCAACTGCTCCACTGCTTCTAACAATAAGTAAACTGCCAAAATGGACGCATACATCGTCAATTTTGAGGGTGGTTTTCCCCGTATAACCATAATGGACTCCTTATATTCGCTATTTCCAATAACATAAGGACGTTTTGCTAGTTGTTAATTGTCCTTTGGCTTTTATTAATACAAGTTCGATTGAATCCTTAAAATTTATTTGTTTGTAGACTCTATTGTGCTTGATAACGAAGAAAGACATTTTCTTCGAAAGTCGCTTTTGTTTGAATTTATTGGTTCAGAAATTTCTTGTTCAGTTATTGAGTTAATTTAAATCTTCTAATAACGTTTTAGATTTTTGGTTTTTTGCACTACTAATTAATAACTAGACTAGACTACAGAAGATATATCCTATGTAATTGAAATGTGGTTCAACACATGGTTTGCTTATTAGTTAATTACTTATTGGCCAATGTAAATTAGTGAACTATTACCATCACTGGCTCATTGATAAGTGAGTTATTATGATCTAGGTAACCGAAGTTCTTTTGTAAAGGTATTACAGATCTAATTTAGCCAATATCTTTGGAGTCTCTGTGTAAGTAAGTGTTTGGAAAGCTGCTTCGGGCGTTACCCCTGTTTCGGTTCAACTTCTAAAGAACACATCACTGTTAAATGGAAACTCATACTAGCTTGTGAATTTTCCTTTCAGTTTAGTTAATATATTTAAGTCGTCACACACCCCCTCTACTGAGTCGGTGACTCTGCAGTAAACAAATTTTCCCGATTTAGATAATGGTTTGGTATTACCCACAGACGAGCCCATGCTAACAGCGCAGTTATTCCTACAACAGTCTACAAACGCTCTTTCGCGTAATAAGATATAAAGAATGTGATTGTCACAGAAAGGTTCGTTCGCAAGTTTACTAAAAGTACAGTAAGATAAATAAATTGATTTATTTTCGTGCGGTACAATTTATAAAGATACTGTTTAGGTTTTTAAAGTTGTAGGAAAAGGTTTTGTTAAACAAGAAAGGATGTCATTCGTACATGCTTGCACAGCTTCATACATAGTAATGTTGCTACGATTTGTATGGATATAAAGAACTCAGTTACTTTAACAAATTAGGTGTAATTAATTTAACGTCTTTACCATTTATAGAATAACATGATTAGAATGGGAAGAAAAAGAGAAAAAGCTTGTATCATACATTTTTGTTTTTATACATGAATTTTATTTTAACACATTTTTTAAATTTCAACTTTTTAAGATATTGGTATAGATGGCCAATATAATTTGTTTCTGGCTACAAATTATTGTCTGTATAAAACGTGTATTTGATTAAGATTAATTGACATCGCCCAAAATGCAGGAGACGCCTGGCTATGTAGGTAAGGTTTTTATAAATTAAAAACTAGAAATTCCGTTAAATTCAAGTTTTTGTGGACGTACTGTAAAAATTATACGAATTAAGTGAGCAATCGTAAATTATATTTGAACTATCTTGCATGTTTTACAAACTTTTTTTATTGAACAGTTATAAATTTAGTTAACTTACAATAAATTTTTTTAAATTTTATAACGATAAGATGATTCTATCTAGCCTAAAATTATTTGTTAGGAATTTTAATTAGCAATTTGTGTTTTTAAACACCAACACCAACACCCCTAGGCAATTAGATATAACTCTTTTTTCATTTTCGCCTTTCATGCTTAATGATTTTCAGTGAATCTTGAAGATAATAAGGCACGTCGGAGTACCAACTAATTAGCACAATGCTAATGAAGTAAAGATAGGGAAAGTAATTGCTTTATAAATTTAATATAGAGAGGAAAACCAGAAACGGTTTCCATAGTTACAACAGAAAATCGGCGATTAAGTACTTACACGCATTTCGTGATAATTCGCTATAAAAACAGTACAAAAAGTGATTTCTGATAATTTTATTAGTTCTACAATTATAAACTGTTTCAGAATAGTTTCTGCATTCCACAACGTGATCTGGTCGATGACCGCTGTTCTGAGCTTCCTATATTAAGACATGCACTTTTAGATGAAACAAGGAGAAATGAGATATTTAACAAAATGGAAGTGCACGCTCGCTTTAAAAATAATTAATAGACAAATTTGATCTTTTAAAACTTGTAATTTATAATTGGCATTCCTTATCTACGCCACTGGAAGTACAACAGTACAATCTAGCAACTGTATGCAGGACGTATAATGCAATAAGTAGTTACAACAAAACTCCTCGTGTTCACTTAGATAGGATGTATTTCTTTTCGAAGCAGAAGATCATTGGTAGTCCTACTTGTTCTTATAGATTCTTCGCATTCAATGAACATGTGTTATTACAGTTAGAGCAATTTCATCTTTCATGTCTTAGTGCAAATTAATGTTTTGAGGACAATTCTGTTTGACAGTTCATTTTATAGTTTATTTACTAGCTATATAAATACTGTAAAAATATGACTTATTGATTCTGTTAAAAAACTAAGTGACTAAATTAGTTGACATATTTATTGTGTATTCGATAAAAATTAAGGGTAGAAAGGACACAATGGTTTCACAATTTAAAATGTATTAGTCAGCAATGTTTCAAGTGTAATTGCACTCATTGGAACAAACAATTACAAATTTACATACGTTTATTAAACAATTAATCAACAGTAAAGCGGTTTTATTCTTTGAGATAAAGGAGCCAACTTTTTTACATCGAGTAAAAGTAATCCTAAATATTAGATTTAATTACTTTTGTTTACCTCAAGACGCGTGCATCACTGGTTTAATCAACAAAAACGAGACGTATATATTTTTAAATGCTTATTAAAACTAAAAACAATTACCTCAAACACAAACAAATAATTATACAAGAAAATGCATTAAAATATTTCAAGAATGAACATTAATCGTATGTTTTGAAATGATTACTTAATTGCCTGAATTTGACCTAGATCATTAATCTAGTACGTGTAATTGATGTTCATTCAATGCTAAATTTTTCATAATACTAATTCTAACGACATAGTTTAATATAAGAATTAAAAACCTTAATTAATCAAGACAGTTTGCAAATTTTAAATTTAATTTGCTACAAATAGTTTAATTTATTTTCATTTCGATTTACTTAACTAAATTCATAAATAACACGACTGTGGTGTATGATTCAAAAATTTTGCTTCTGTTCAATGTGTGAGTTCAATAGACGCGACGTACACAGGTGAATTCGACCAAAATCGTGGACAAAATATGAAAAAGTCGTTTATTTCTTTGGCAATTCGATATATCAAAGTTTTTGAGGTCGCTGATAACTAATCTGAAATCAAAATTTCAGAGTAAATGATGGATCCAAAATCGCGTATAAATATTTAAAAAAATGAACAGATGCAGTCTATACTTTATATACTGACATTTTAGAAGTTGCAGATGATGAATTTCTAATTAAAATTGAGGGAAAAATGGCTGATTTGAAATGGCAAACCACAGTGAAATAATATTACAAATCTTTGACAAAATTAATATGTTATGTAAAATTAATAATATTTTTATTTTCAATTACATAAGTGTAAAAATCTATTGTACGTAGTTTCTAATCTTTACATTATATCTAATACTTTTTACTTTTTCTTACGTAAATGAAATATAGTATAGAGGTCATGTTTTCGGTCCAAATTTTCGATGTTCAGTTTTTAGCGGAAATACGCGTTTTCAGGTCGCCTGAGTCCGAAAAACATGTTTTTAGAAATTGGTCTGTGTGTGTACGTGTGTGTGTGCGTGTGTGTGCGTGTGAGTGTGTGTGTGCGTGTGAGTGTGTGTGTGCGTGTGAGTGTGTGTGTGCGTGTGCGTGTGAGTGTGTGTGTGCGTGTGCGTGTGCGTGTGCGTGTGCGTGTGCGTGTGAGTGTGCGTGTGCGTGTACGTGTGCGTGTGCGTGCGCGTGCGCGCGCGCGTGTGCGTGTGTGTACGTATGTGGTCAAGATATCTTGAAAACTAAACGTCGTAGAAAAGTGAAATTTTATATGCAGTTTATTACCACCTTAGCACTTCCGTGCAGGAATTTCGTTAACATCGAATGACCGGAAGTGCTACTTTATTCTTGTGATTTTTAGGTTTTTGTAATTTTTTCGAAAACGGCTCTAACGATTTTTTTAAACTCGCCACGTTTCTAGGGCCTGTAATGCTATATTACATGAACTAATTAGTTTCCCTGAGAAAATTCGTTGAAGTAAATTATTGAGAAAAATCTCTGGAGTTAAGCAACGTTTTGTCTGGCGAGTAACTTGGATGGGTAACCGTTCCAATTATCGTTCTCAAAATAAAAATAAATTAA
>JAHWXV010557822.1:0-10781 GCA_024586415.1 Phrixothrix hirtus | reverse complement strand
TGTGATGTTGAATGTAATTGTTTTACAGAAACTAATAAACTTGTGACTTCCTGTATTTTTAGTTTTTAAAAACTCTTTTCTCCGATAAGAAAAGTTAATTAGATTGTACTTTTTTTGTAAAAGGAAAATTGCTGATGTACACTACACTGGTGTAAACTAGCAAGTTGAACTCGCTATAATTTACGCGATTTTGGGTTACTACGCAACATGTTGACAGTTGGAGCAAAGTCGCATATTCTATTCTTGAATTTCTGTTTAATAAAAATCAAGTAGTTTTTCTGGCTTTAATAGAAATTAAAGTTGTAAATGTTACAAAATAACATTTATCAATATAATTAAATTATGCCTTATTAAAACATTTTAAAACCTGCATGATTACCTAAACTAAGTAATTTAAAGTCTTTTCATTACTTAATTTTAACCACATTAATGAAAACAACTACGAATTTAAGCAGCAGAAATAGTGTTTAATTTATTGCCAAAACCGTCATTTTATTAAACATTTACTGTACAATTTATTTATTAAAATTCGATTTCTAACATTAATGTTTGGCTTAATATTATTCGATAATTATTAAACCGATTTTTAGTTCCAAGGTTTTAGTTGATGGTTTATATCATTTAAATTATATAAGCCGATTAAAACTGGTACAATTATATTGCCTAAATAATTTAAGAAACTCACTATTAGTTTCAGTAAAATGATAATTAAAGTTTTGGCATTATTAATCAAAAACAGATTTCAAAAGTATTAAAATTTCGACGACAGTAACAAATTTCAATTTTTCTAAATAATTAACTCAACTCAAATTGATATAAATGCTTTTATATAATTTTATATAAAAGCATTTATATCAATTTGTATTTACAAGGCGATGCCCTAAAAAATACTTTACTTAGAATACTCACCCTCACAATTGTTTTTGCACTTACATAATATGAGAATAATTTTTAATTACATATTTCCAAATTTTTCGTAAGTTATACAAAAATCCTTATACCTACTTACCGAACACTGATTACCCAAAATAAAAAAGCATACTACGAAGGAAAGTCAAAAACTAAAGTGACATTTTGAAACATAAAACCTACGAGGGGAGGGCAAGAAATTCGCAGAATAGGGGGAAGGAGGGTGAAAAGGTACATTGTGTTAGTTTTGCTTTTTAATATATTCCCCCTTGATACTAATACATTTTTCAGATCTTTCGATCAACTTATTTATACCGTTATAAAAAATTTTTTATCTTTTCTATCAAAATAAACCGAAATTGCAAGTTTGACCTCATCGTCGCTCGTAAATTTTTTCCCACGAACTCCTTTTTGAGGTTGAGAACAAATAATAGTCCGAGGGCACCAAGTCTGGGCTGTAGAGTGGGTGGTTTAACATTCTTGAAGTGCAGCCATCGCAACATGACTCCGATGCACTGGCGCGTTGTCATGCAAATGCAGTAGACCTTTTGTTAATTTTTCCCGTATTTTCGCCTTTACAGCATCTCTTAGCAGCAGATCACCGCAGTAGGTCCCATTCTTGAAACACCTTTATCTTTGTAAGCAATGAGCAGAATGCCCTGCGTATCCCAAAAATTTTTGCCATTATTTTACCGGTCGATTGTGACACTTTAAACATTTTTGGGGGTTGTGTGCCCTTTTTATGCCGCTGCATATATTTCTGCTTAGATTCAGGCTCAAAATGATGAATTCCGTAATAATTCGACTCAAAATGTCATCTTTGTCGTCTCGGCACGATGTTGTTTTTGCAGTGGTGTGAGCATTCTGGGTATCCATGTTCCACTAACCTTTGACATGCCAAGATAGGAATGGAGTATATTTAAAATAGTTGTAGAAGATACTCCAACCATTTCTGCAAGTTGTTTCTTCCTTAAACGAGCATCTTCAGTTTTTCGACTTTTTCCACAATGCCTGCGGATGTGGCTTCAATCGACCGACCTGGTCGGGGGTCTTCTTCAATCGACTCTCTGCCTTGTTTAAAAAGGTTATGCCACTTATAAATTATGCTTTTACCAGGACAAGAGTTTCCGTAAACCGACAACATCTCATTCAAAATGGTTTGAGGTGGTTTTCCTTGATTTGTTACAAATTTTATAACCGCATAAAATTCTATTTTTTCTATTGTCGATATTTTTATCCGCCTTTGGTTACTTGACCAATAATAACTCTGAGGTTAATAAAACAATCACAATAAAACCCTCCAGGTACACTTATGAGACGTCGCTGCATAGATACTGCACGCGGCAGTATTCCCCTCTCCCTCTAGCCCATTCATTCCGCGAATATATTGACCTCCCTTTGGTGTTCTTCTGTTCCAGCTTTTGAATTTTATCCCAGAATAAACTCATTTATCTAGTGCACAACAACTCTTTCGCCGTGGATACTTAAGTATTCTAAGCCGTGACTTATGTCCAACCGCAATATTAGTTACCTGACTATAACTCCGAATCATACGCCTAACTTGTAAGAATAGAAGTCTTGCCTGAGCGTTCTTTATCTCATTGTCAGCGTTTAAAACGATTTGTACGCGGATAGAGTCTGCTTCAATTTAGACAACTTTCACCATATTGTTGTTGTATTTTGCAAAAGATCTTTGCAAATTTCCTCTCTTTTAAGCCAAGAAGACGTACCACTGTTGTCATATCTTTCTAGATACAGTTTGGAAACGGAGCGCTCATAGTGAATTTTAAACCGCACCAAAACAGAACTAAGCAATAAATCATGACCATTGAATAAAACGATACTGACCAGGCGCGGCAATAAGAGCTGCATTTAGTTGTGGTTTTATGAATTTTTATTGGAAAAACCGCTATGTATATTATCAAAATTTTAAAAATATGCATATGTATAAAATACATAAAAACGATTATTTCGGTAGAGCTGAAGTTCCGCAGCTCTGGTTAAGGAGCCGCCAGTGATACTGACGTTATAAATAATATTAACCCATTTAGGACTGCCAACAACCTATTTGGGAAATCAAAGATGTTCCTTTAGTTTTAACTTTTTCTCATAAATGCACTGTTCAATTGCAATATTTATCTTTTACTTTATTTTAATTTACGCTCTTTTAAGAAACACAATAAATAAATAGTTTGCTGTAATTGACGTAGAAGGTAAAGTATTTCTCATTTTATATAATATATGATAATTAGTCAGGTTTCCCCATTTCGACTAATTAAAGACTGGATTAAAATTAAATGAATTAAATAATACATAAAATAAATGATCGTCTGCGTCTACAAATTATTAATATAGCTATTATCTACCATTCATATTAATTAATTTCTTTAAATTAAATGTAGAAATAACGAATGATATATTTATTCGCCATTCAATAAATTGGTAATTAGCATTCTAAAATAAATTTCGAATTATATTCATGTATAAGTAGGTAGCAGATTTGTTTATCAGTAATTAGTGTCCCGTTTTTAATAACGCACGGACTTACGCAATCGTCTTAATTAAATTTGTTTAAATTATTAGTAAATTAGAATTTTCGAATTAAATAATTACTGATATTTTATCGACAAACTGAATAATTGTGTTTAAATAAAGTAAAATTAAGTACCACCCTGTGTGAGTACTGTGACCGATGGCACATATAGTTGTGAAGACTAACTCGCTCCCTTTCCCTACAACCAGTTTTACCAAGGTACACCACCCCAAAAAAGTAAATGGACAAAGCGTTCAATATAATGCATTATAAGTATATCTGTTGAACAGACAATAAGTCTATCGGTGCCGATTTGCTAATAATCTAATATGACTAAAAAGAAATCGTAACAAAGTCCCTCCTTCTAATGTAAAGAAGGAGGCTGTACTTTAGGTTGATTAAGGCTTTGTTTTTGGGGCGGTGTACAATACATAACATCCATTACCACTATTTAAAAACGTTTATTTGATTTGAAAAATTAATTAATTTTATAATGAATTTATCTAAAACAGTACCTTAACTTATACAGGGTGTATTGAAACTATAATTAAATCCGAACAGAATGCACAAAGCATCCATCTTATATTGTAACGCCGTAATAGGTAAACATACATTGCTTTCCAGTAATAACTTTATTAATTTAAAAATAATTTTGCTGAAATGTTATGACTAAATTAATAAAACTATACAGTAGGAGTAATATGGCCAAGATAGCACAGTAAATCTTGTTCATAAATTATTTCAATTTTGGCGGCCTTTATGGTTGCAAATTGTTGTCTACCTCGCGTATCTAACAAACGGATCAGAACGTTCAGTAAGCTATCGCTACTGTGAAACATAAAAGAATGAGTTGGCTGTTATCTTTCAAAACGTACAACGCGCTATACATTGTTATGATCACTTTAGATGTATGAACGCTCACCTTTCAAATCGCAGATTTTCAAAATCGAAGTCACCCGATAGCGCTCAGAATTCCAGAGGTCATTTCTGATGCACGAACTTCAACAAAATTATTTTAAGCGTTCATCAGATATTCTCAATCAGTACCCATTCGAACCAGCGGATATTTGAATTACCGATGAATCTTGTTTGTCAACAGTTCTATCACGAAATGTTAAGATGTTCGCAACCAAGGAACAAAACAAGCTTTTGTATTCAGCAACGCCGAAAAAGGGCAGAATATTATAAGATGTATAACATTAATGCTCTTAGAATAATTATGCCTCCCACGTTCACTTTTCTCCACAATAATGTAAGAATGGATTAATGGTCCATGGAGTACCTTGAGAAACAAAAACATTGGATGAACAGTGAAATATTTTTGAAATAACCTAAACAATTCGTCTAGTTTGGTAAATAAACAGTGGAAAAGGAGGCATGTTACTAGTTTAGAATGCAAAGTACTTAGGCGGTCTTTAAGCTACTTTTGACAAGCTCGAACGCCGTGCGTAAATAATGTAAGCATCATTGTTTTAAGTTCCTGAAGACAAAATGTCTTCAAAAATCGTTTAAGAATGAATATTGTGCTAACATCAATAATCATGCCATAATGATGTTATTTTAACGCTGATACAAATATTTTTTTATTATTTCGGTAATAATATCTCTAGTAAACAAAACCTTACAGCATACGCTTATATATGCAACGTTGTAACGTATAGAGTTTTGCAACTAAGTTTTACGGTAGATCCAAGCACAGACGTGTCAATTTAGTAATTACAATTAGTATTTTATGTGATACTGATGGAGATATCTAGTTTTGCTGCTGACATAAAGTCAGTAGTGCGCTAACTTTGACAATTTGAAGAATTAGAATCGGGCAGTTAATTAAATAACGTAATCTTGTCTTTGAGTAATTCATCCCCTCTTGCTGAAGCTGGGTGGCAATAATTATTCTTTGTAGTTAACCTGATCTACGTTATAAAGGCGAACTTGTCTACGATAAAATTTCACCTGTTTGATCTGTTGAAACTTCATCATGGCGAGAAAAATTTCGCATCGTTGAAGGTGTTGAATGTGACATTCAAATACGACTAAAATAGCAGCCCAAAGAATTTTAGGCAACAAGTATTAGAGTACCAATAAAGCGATGAGGTATTCATGTTGAACAATAAAGATAATTTTAAAATGAGCATCCCTTGTTTCACATTTGCTGACTTCCTCTCGTATATTACACCGTGCAGATGGCTCCAATAAAATTAGAGCCGACGTCTTTCTCACTTGGCATTGACAAATATTACTAATATTAAGTTCATTATAGGTTGTATAAAAACTTGCATTTGTTGTTATAATTCTTAGCGATCTTTTCATTCTTTAGTTCCCTATAATCCTAATGGTCCATCCCGTAATGGACATAAAGTATGTGATAGATTTCTCGCAAAATATATAACAGGTTTATGGATAATATTTGTTGTGTTTTAACCTAGAAAGACCAAAATTACTCTTTTTTTGAAACCATAAATTGCTAAAGTCTAGTGTGTAACAACCATTCATGTCGTTCTAACAAAAAACTTAATAAATGGATAAAACTTATAATTCAATATTGTTACTCGTTTGCTCTGTCCTTATCTGAAAATGAACTTAACAATAATTAGACGACTCTTTGTGTAGATGTGTAAATCCTCTATTGCACTCGCCTAATTAAAGTAGCTCTGGTACCAGTGGTGAATATATCCTAACATAGATAACGCATAGTGATTTTTAAAAATTTGGGTATCTTACGTAGAATTGATTAGTAATACAAGTACAAATTTTAAGTTCCTATTTTGGCCACTCTTTTGTATCGTGATGTCATACCAGAAAATACCAAAGCTAGTAGTTAGTCAAAATTTTCAGGCAGTAAACTTCTCGATATTACGTTAGCTGGATTTGTTTTGGCTTACTGTAACAACGGTTGCAATCAGAGAGTTCTCGAGTTATGGCAATCCTATTTGAAAATTTTTAATTTTTACAACGAAACATATATACAATATTCTAGGCAATTTCACTGAAACTTTCGATGTTGACCATGAGAACTGAACATCATACTTTATATAAAAGTATACACACCTTCTTAGACAGACATGGGTCATAGTTAACGTTACGTAATTTTAGGAATTCGTGAATATGAATTTATTTAAAATAGAAGGCCCAATTTGAAATTTATTTAATTTGATGTAAATCCACAAGGTACTAATGACATTCATTTTAACATGAGAGCTTTTATCTCTAATAGAGCTGATTTCAATACAGAGTGATTTTAAAGTCCACCGACAAAATTTAACGCGTTACTGTAGAGTGCTAACTACGTACATTAACAAAAAGATCTCATAAAATAGAACAATCTTTTGGAAAAAATTGAAAATGTCGACCTTCGAGAACTGCAGGAAAATGTGAATACAAATAAATACGTCTAGGCGAATTCTCCGTGTCGTAGATGAATAACATGATATTTTAATATTAAATAAAAAAATTTATAGACCAACCTATCCTAATATTGGTATTTCACATCAATGACCTATATTTTTAGTCATTTATAGTCTACGCAGACAAAAAGTTTTAATACGTTCAGTTACACCATAAGCGATATCCACATTTTTGTAAGTAACATTATTTTGATACTTCCTTATTTATAATTCATAAAAAATAACGACACTTACTTTTTTACAAGAAGCGTTCAAAATGTTTAACCGTAAATTAAAACAATTTCTGCCATTTTGATACTAGTTTGCATCCATTATTTACACAAACACGATGTTCAACTTACAATTGAATGGAATTAGATTAATACATACACAAAACTGAAAACTAATTTACTTTAAGACACAAAAAATTCTGGTCATTTAACAGTAGATGAAATATTTGTAACGATCTCTTTAATTAAATTAATATCCCAGGTTTGTGTACAAGCTGAATTTTAGAATTACTAACAACTGCGCCATGTGTTTATAGTTCATTCACTTAAAGCCTTATTGCAGTGGTTCTCAAACAGATTTCTATCATTTTAGTAGCGGCTTTCTTTTTGGAAACGGCAGGGAATGTTTTGAAAAGAATTTCCTTCTTTGATTTCGATCTACTCTCGCATGTGTGGTCCAGGTTTGTTGGTAAATTTCAAAACCACCTTGTATATGCGAACTTTCTATATTGAAAAGTAAAGACTGATATACCATAACAAAATAGTGAGCAAATGCTCACTCCTATACGAATATGGTGACGTAAAAATCCGTCTATTTTTCTAAAGATGTTCTGGCTTTCATTTATACTGATGACGTCAATCAACTTGAACTCGTAATAAAATCAAAATAATAGTTCATTCTTTTGAAGTATAGAAATAAGGTCGGTGTTAGACTCCTGCGACTTTATTAAAAAATAATTTCAGTTATAATTTTCAAAGTTAAGCTCCAAATTTTTTCATGTCATTATTGAACATTTAATAAAAATTTTACTATTAGATCATGTCTGAAGGTTTGTGATTACAGTTATTTATGGCGTAAGATTTTAGATAAAACTTATTTTTGTGAGCTGTAATTTACCCTACTGCTTTTAACTGTAGTTATCGTCATTCATTGCTATTAACAAAAATATCACCAGCAAATTAATTAAGTAGTCAACTCTAGAGGCGTTTTACACATTTAAAATGCTTTTGCTGGTATTTGTAAAACAAAAGTGTACCATTAACTTCAAATTAGAAACAAATCGCCAATAATAACACTAAACCATTACACTAAAAAATACAGAACTAAATAGCTGCAATCGGTACGAAGTAAATTCAAAGACCGCTAAAAAATATACGAATTAAAAACTTTGATTAATTTTACTTCAACTCATGGTTAACTCGGTATTATATCAGTCGTAAACTTTCTTAATGTTATCGTTAAGTCATTCATGGTAGACAACTACTTGGCCATTTTTGTATGTAGAATCTCCCTCCCGTAAAATTAATCATTTTTTCAACTTCTAGTGAATAAGTTTCCTGCAAAAAATTCCTGTTTACCATCTCTAAATCTAGAGTACTTTCCACATAGTTGATTTAAGGACTTGAACCTCTCGTGATTTTGTTTTTTAAAATTTTGCAAGTTCAACTAGACGAAATCAAATACAGAAAACGTTCATTTTATTTCCCTCAGAAACTTATTTTATGATTTTTTAAGTTAGTATTTATAAATGTTTGAAATACGTTACCTAGAAATAACATGTACAATAGTTTGAAGACAATAAAATACATAAAGGTAAGTGACAGTGTTGTGGTATTAAGGACAAGAATAAACAGCATCGCTGCGCAATAGTTGAAGTTTCCAGTAAAAAAATTTATTCATGAAACATCGCCTAAAGGAAAATCCAACGACTTGCCACTTAGAAAAAGAAGCAAGACAACTTTGAAATACGAAGATCTGATAACGGTGGTTGCATGCCAACACAACGAAGATAATACAAACACCTAGAGGGGATAATGCAGCGCCTTTTTTGTAAAGTTAGCGGCATAATAATAAAGCCCATACTTCTCACAAATTGACCAATTTCGAAGTCTAGGGTATAGAAACAGTGTCTACAGTTTCACGAACTAGTAAGCCATTCCGTTGTCAGTTGAAGAAAGCTCAGCGTCTTCACTAATCGAATTCCAAAGACAACATCACTTGATAAGAACGAAGTTTAAGAAAACTGAACACCTTAGAAGCAGCAGTAACATCCGCAAGTAAATTAATCAATTACTTAATTTACATAAACTCAGACAGAGTAAGTGAACACGTATTAAAATTGAGCTAATAAACTAAAAATAAAATATTATTCGGCTTTATTAATTCTAAACAGGAAATCGTTAACGATTGCCTGGAAAGCACAGGTATTTGAACCTTATTATTTACGCTAAATAACTTAAAGCCGCCAGGTCGTTGGATGAATATAACTAGCGATAACAATCTATTTCAGTCGTACCAATTTTGATATTAATTGTTGTTTTTATTTATTATTGATTATTTAAATACGTGTATGAAACTGACACCTGTTTAGACAAATACTACCTTTAGAATACGTCTCTTCTTCATTTTAACCAATTCACGCCACGCATATTAATTAATTAATAACCAAGGAAGAAATAGTATCTTATTGCCAAAAATTTAACATTAGTTGTTGCGTTGTATGCACATAGCAATACATTTTTTATCAAACATAATTCCAAAAATGTAAAATAATTTGTATTAAATTTTCTTGTAATGTAATAGTTGATGAGTTTGCCAACCCACTGAAAACAACCATAAAACGTAGTGAAAAGTACTTAGTGCTGGAAATTAGTTCCAAAAACTTACTCATGTGACCTAGATCAACACATGTAATTTTCTATGAATTTTTTCATTGGTTACTGTTGATAATCAATCAACCTTTCTCCAAAGTAATGTTATCTTAGAACTTGGTTCTTTCATCCTGCGAAAAATAATCGCAGAGCCATGTACTGGATTTTAGCAGGAGGATTTTAATATAAATAAATGAAAGACTGAAGTTTTTGTCCTAAGAACGGTGCGAAAGTTTGAAAATTTCGCACAAAGGAGAAGCCCATGAAATGTCATACGATACTTACACTTGTTAGTATTTAAATTGAATTTTTATATTTTCATTCGGCGTGTACAGCGACCCCACACTGATGAGCCCCATAGAGCGAAACCGGTCTGCGGGTACTGCTATACACTGATTGAAAATGCAAACTTTCATAACTTTTACCTATTTAGTTAGGTTATATTTCATTTAGGTGAGAAGCTTTATAAATGTTCATTTATTTATGCTCTTATGACATTTCACGGGCTTCTTACCTGTGCGTAATTTCATACTTTCGCGCCATTCTTAGGAGAAAAACTTCAATATTTCATTAATTTATATTGGTTCTTATATTTTAGATCAAATCAGCAGTGCAAGTGTGATTGTGAACAATAACGTCGTTCATCCTTTTTACTATCTCTTACCCTATTTGAAATACTTCCAAAAGAGGAAGTATCGTTTTCGTCAAAAATTTTCAATGTCGAAATTATTGTGGAAATACACGTTACGGGTCCCCTGACTCCGAAAATCATATTTTAGAAATTAGTCTGTGTGCACCTGTGAATAGGATATCTCAAAAACGAAAGGTCGTAGATAAACAAAATTTTATATTTAAGTTTGTATACATCCGAGCGAGCGACTTCAACCATTTGACTAAAATCAGATAACCAGAAGTACCACTTTACTCTAGTAATTTTTTGATTTTCCTCGATTTTCGCGAAATCGGTTGTAACGATTTTTTACTTTCTCTTACCTATATGAAATATAGAATAGAGAAAGTATTGTTTTCGTCCAAAATTTTCGATGTCAAAATTTTAGTGGAAATGCACGTTTT
>JAHWXV010557789.1:0-23852 GCA_024586415.1 Phrixothrix hirtus | reverse complement strand
TATATGGCCTGCCAAACGTGGGGCGACAATAACAATTAAAAATTATAAAAATCAAAATTTTATAATTAATAAAATTTTATTAAAAACGAATTACAAAATTAACATAGCATATTTATATGAACAACCAACGTGGGGTTGCAATAACAATTAATAAATAACTATAAAATTCAAATTAATAAAAATAACAGTAATATGTACGCTATTTTTTGCACTTTCGGCTAATTTGAAATCAAAATGGTCAAAGAAAGTAAAATTTCATGATTTTAACATTGACAGTTAGTTTGATTTAACAACGTATGCTTCACGGCAAATGCTAGTTAAATTTTATTTGCAAAACGCTATAGCAACGCTTTCAGCAATATGTAATTTTCATTGGTTAATTTTTGTTATTGCCATGAATCTACGTTGTTTATGGGGGATTTCCAGTACTTTATTTCCCTTGGGAATTAAATAAAAATGTAATTAAAACTGTCGCTTTAGTCATAGAAGCAAGTGACTAAAATTGTATATTGCTAAAAGCGTTACTATAGCGCTTCGCAAATAAAATTTCAATATCATTTGGCGTGGAGCATACATTGATATATTGAATGAACTGTTACCAATCATGCAATTTTATGGTCTGCGTCCCTGTTGATTTCAAATTTTTCAAAGGTGCAAAAACAAATGGACTAAAGTGCTATTTTAATCCCTCGAGACATTATTTTTCTCTCTCAAGATTAAAAGAACCACTTTAGTTTCTTGGTGTATAATTCTAAAGCGACACTTTTAATCTCAAGCGATTAAAATTTTACTTTAGTCCTAAAGGAGTTAAAGTACTTTAAATCCGTCATGAACAAAGTAAATCTACGGCAACAACAATTATTAACGAATTAAAATTACATATTTCTGAGAGCATTACTATAGCGCTTCGTTAACAAAAATTAAGTAGTGCTTCCCGTGAAGCATATATTGATAAGTCGAATGATTCGTCTATATCAAAATCATGCAATTTTATTTTCTTCAGCTCATTTGATTCCAATTTATTCTAAAGTGGAAAAGGTAATCCCTAGGTATTAAAAATGCCACTTTAATCACTTGGTATATGATATATTATTTTGCACTGCCGGGACTAAAACGCCACACATAGTCACTTGTTTCCAAGACTAAAGCTACATCTTTATTCACAAGGGATTAAATTTCTGCATCACTCCCCGAAAGAGGAAACGTAAATTTAATCTCGCATAAACAAGATAAATCCACAGTAATAACAAAAATCAATCGATTAAAATAACATATTGCTTCAAGTGTTACTATTGCACTTCATAAATAAAATTTAAACAGCATTTGCCGTGAAGCATACATTGATAACTCGAATGATCTATTAATATCAATATCATTCAATTTTCCTTTCTTCGACATTTTTGACTTCAAATTATACAAAAGTGCAAAAAATTATATACCTCTGGATTAAAGTACTTTTTAACCCAAAAAGAAATTATTTCTCTCGCTGTCGCTCGAAAAACAAACTTTCTCTCTTGAGATTGAAAGAAGGATTTTAATCGCTTGGCAGATAATATACTACTATTTAAATAGAAATTGTTTAAAATCCTGTTAATCTTATAGTAACTCTGAAATGCCATACATATGTGACAAAATATTAATATTCCAACGTTCTGTAATTATATACCTTGATGAAAAAGTTCCCCGAAACTACCATCGTGTAGCGCTCTCAGTGACCCAAATTAAGCTCTGTTTATTTTGTTAGGTTCACACATCTAGCATTGACATTCCCACCATATTTCAGCATCCTAGCTTGACATTTGTGAAAGTTACGCCGCCTTGATCACGTCTGCCTCTGTGTGTTTTCGATTTTTTATATTTTTAAAAATGGAATTGAATTTTCAACAACGGGTTTGTACTAAATTTTTCGTTAAAACTAATTGAATGTTGTGAGGATCTTGGAAAAGTATTTCAGCAATGATACTCTAACCAAAACAATCGTTCACCAGCCGAACGAACGTTTATGATGATAAATGCAGTGGTAGGCCGTCAACATCTAAAACCAACGAAAACATCGATAACGTGAAAGAAATATTGGTCAATAACCGCAAATTAACCATCAAAGAGCTAACAGAGAATTTGAATATTGCTTATGGATCCGTTCCACACATTTTATTTAATGATTTGAGTTTCCACCGTGTTACACCAAAATTGTTGCCGAAAGACTTGAATTTCTTGCAAAAAAGGGACCGCGTTGACATCGAAAAAGACATGGTTTCCAATGCCGAATCCGACTCACCATTCATCAAACGCATCATTACTGACGAGACGTAGGTTTATGAGTACCACACGCAATCTAGACACCAGGCGAGTGAATGACGTGCATCCAATGAGCCCATACCGAAGAAACCATGCCATTTTCAATCAAAATAGAAGGCGATGCTCATGGTTTTCATGGATTACGACGATGTTATGAATCATGAATTCTCTCCACAATGTCAGATAGTCAATAAGAAGTATTACTTGAGCGTCATGAGACGGTGGCGTGAAGCAGTTCGCCAAAAAATACCAAATTTGTGGGCAAACAACTCGTGGATTTTGTATCAGGATAACGCACCGTCGCACAATGCCATCATTATCCACGACTTTTTGACCAAAAACGGAATGAATATCATTAAACAGCCACTAAATACACCTGGTTTGATTCCCTGCGACTTTTTTCTGTTCAATCTAGTCAAAAAACCGCTACGGGGAGCGCGTTTTAGCAGCCGAAAGGAGATAAGGCAAAAATCGAAAACTGCTCTGATGGCCATACCGAACACGGGGTATAAAAAATATTTCTAGGATTGGATCAAGCGCTGGCATAAGTGCATTGCAGTCAACAGGGAGTATTTGGAAATAGACAATGTATAAATATACAAATTCTTTTAAATTAGTATAAGTAAAAGCAAAAAACCAAAACATCGAAATATTTCAAGAAAATGAATTTTCTTTGAGAAAGAATTACAAAAATGCAAATATATTTAAAGATACCCAAAGTTTTTATCTCATCAACACTAATTAGCAGGAACTAACCGCTTATCGTACATAGAAAATTCCGAGCCTATGACACTGTTTAAATCGACGACCAGTTTGTTGCTCAATAGCTTAGGGGATGTGCACAACTTTATTTGCTTATCAATATGCCTTATAGATGACACTACATAGTTTTATATTGGCGTTTTACTAATAAAGTTGATATTAATTTTAGTGTTAAAATAAAGTCATAGATGCAATCGTTAAACATCAAAATACGAGGTAAAACAGAAGTTGTTTGAGTAAGGTGATTTTGTTTGGTGTAAATAACAGTTTATTTGCTTTTTTGGTTATATAGACTATGGTATGTCGCTTAATTTCTCTCTAAAAGTATAATAGATTTCACGACTTGATGTTATAAGGGATATAAGTAAACGCAAACGCAGCGTCCCTAATTGCTAGAGTAAAATAGCACCTCGCCATATTTTTCCAAAGGATGACAGAATCCGGAAAATATGACAGAAACGTGTAAATAACGCATTTTTAAAAAGCATTGAAAAAAAGCTTCGCACATACTCGATTTGTGAAACACATTTTGCAACTATACGAGTATGCGTATGAACAAATGGAAAATTATTGCGATACTCACTACCTATACAATTAATTTACCAGATAATTTTTATAAAGTATTGTGAGGTTAATATATATCAAGATAGGGTACGTTTTTATAGTTTTATTTTAATTATTTAGATTTTTATGAAGTAACTAGGCGTGAAAGTAGTTTCAGTTATCCTGCTTAACTGTGGCAAATTCGAAAAACTCCGAAAAAACTGAGAAGTAATAAATTATATCGTTTAGTTGTTGTATATTTATATTATATTTGTAGAAATATTCATTCAAAACCCCACTTCAGTACTTAAACCACAAATTGGACTCAAAACTTATGTGTATATATAGTAAAGAAGAAACATTTAACAATAACTGAAAATAAAAATTCCAAATTTAAAGGTATATCGGGTAATATTTTTATATAGACTAAGTAAAGCTAGAATAATGTACTAGATTTCCAACAACTAATATAGATGTAAATCAAAAACAAATCTGGTGTGAGACAATACGCGACTTTCTCTCACGTACATAGATAAGCCAATATACCCCAAATGATTAAATTATTGTTTGAGTTTTTTTTTTGGAAACGATAATTCTAACGGTCACCCGTCTAAGCTACTGGATAGGCAAAAGGGTGCTCAACTCCGGAAATTTTCAGCGCATTTTTTTTAGAAAAACCCTTAAGTTCACGTAAAGGGGCATCAAATGCATAATAACCATAGCACATTTAAAAAAAAATGTTATAGCTGTTTTCGTGAAAATCGCAAAAAACTTAAAAATCGCAAGAATAAAGTGGCACTTCCGGTCATTCGTTTTTACCTAAATTCTTGGCGTCTGTGGTGCAAACGATAAAAAACATAAATATGCAATTTCATTCATATATAATATTTAGTTTTTGATATATGTTATTCAAAATTAATACACTAAGTACTTCCGGTTACTCAATTTTCGAAAATTTATTAGAGAAACAGCTTGATTCAAATAAAATGGAATGAAGTAGCTAAGAAATATGCTAAGTTTTAATAAAATCGTTAAAGCTGATTTCAAAAAAATTGCGAGAAACGAAAATTTGGAAAATATGTAAAAATTACAGATATAAAGTGGAACTTTCGGTTATTCGATTTTAACCACATTCTTGATTCGGTATATCAATGTAGTTATAGTCACAAATATAAATTTTTATTCCGCTAGGACTTTTAGTTTCATAGTTATTTTGTTTAGGGTTAACGGTGAAGGTACTTCCGGTTACTCAATTTATGGAAAAGTTTCTGAGAAAACGACCTAAACTATATGAAGCACATTAAATGTCCAAGAAACTGAATAAGTTTTAAAAAAATCGTTAGAGCCGATTTTGACAAAATCGCGAAAAACGAAATATTAGAAAGATATCTAAAAATAACAAAATTCTTGATTTAGCATACAAAGGTAGTTAGTATCTCAAATATAAATATACATTTATTTAGGACTTTCAGTTTCATATTTATTTTATTCAAGGTTAATAGTAAGAGTACTTCCGGTTACACGTTTTGCGGATATTTTTCTGAGATATGGTCTTAATTATATGAAAGGACATTGAATGTATAAAAAAACACAATAAATTTAAAAAGATAGTTACAGCCGATTTCGAGAAAATTGCGAGAAGCCAAAAAATGACAAGAGGAAAGTGGCACTTTCAGTTATTGAATTTTAGTGAACTTGTTCCGATCGCGTGCTAGGATAGATATGAACTCAAATATAAAATTTTGTTTACCTATGACTTTTCGCTTTCGAGATATCCTGTTCACACACGCCCGCCCGCCTCCCTGGTACCTGAATAAATAAATTGAAGGTCGCAGCAATGCGTGATGGAATTTATTACATCAGCATTATGACTAATTTTATTCTTTACTAGTGTAAAATGTTCTACATTTCTTTCTATATAAAAGCAATTTAAATTTCTTTAGAGCTTAGTTTTGCTTAGAGTCTTGTCTTGTCAAGCAGATATTTTAAATAAATAGAATTATAGAAACGTTTATTATTAATGTACTGAAAAATAAATGCTTAAGTGAATACATCTAAATAAATAACTAGTATTTAGTGAATATAAATAAAAACTTTTAAGCAATTAGCCAGTTTCTACAATAGTAATCTTGTAAAGTCTTTTGTAAGGCAGTTCAAACTTGAGAATCTTTAAGTTAGCCAAAATTATTTAAATTACTGACTTAACGTTTTAAATAATTTTTACTGGACTGCTGTTTTTCAGGATAAAATTAAAAATTAACAACTCTCTAGGAGTTTTATTAGCTAAAATATAGCAACCAACCATATTAAATATTTTAAATTTTAATAATTTTCCATATTCGTAGTATTTCTAATAAATGGCAGCGAAATATTAAAATAAATAAATGTTTTTGATAGGCTTTATAGGTCTCTTTAGTTACGAAGAAGACTAATGACCAGTTACATAATCGTTCCTAAATTAAAACCGACTTTAAGTGTTCTTATCGCCTAGCTGCGGTTACATTCGAGGCCCTCAAATATTTTAATATTAAACCTCTTGTGAATCGCTTTAGTTTATAGTACAGAGTCCAGATAATATTTTTCAATGTTTCTATAGTTGTTTTTCACGTAGAAAATAAACGCGAAAATCACGTTTTTCCATTCTAGCGAAACTAATACAACTTGTTTACTTCATATGACTATCAGACACAGACTAATAGGCAAATGTTCTTGAAAATGAGTAGAACGCCATCTGGCGGAATGTATTTTAAAAAAATAATATTGATTTTATTGGTACCATCTCTTGTATTTTACCTGACTTACTGAGCTATCCTCGTATATATCTTAAAACCAGAAGAACTTGTCCTTTTTAGTAAAACTACCTAGAACAAAAGGAATATTATTGTTATTTAAATTCGTCCCTAAGGTATAGGGCTACTGTATAGCTTACTATTCAACTAATAATAGGAAGCAAGGCTTGATAAACTCAGAAATAGGGTTGGAAGGAGATTGAAAGCAGAAATGAGTGAAAATACTGCTCCAACCTTACGCTTCAGTTAAAGCGCCTCTGTTGACTCAAGAAACCACTTGAAACCTGAATCAGATCAGGCAGTCCAGTACCGTCCGAATACTAGACCAAAGCGTTAACCACTACACCACCCCATCTCAGTAAATTGAAAACTATGGTTTCTATTTTAAAAAATTCAGGTTTATAGTAAATCTACTAAATTGTTACGTGCATAAAAAATTGAGGACGTTATTGAATTATACTTAAAAAGTTGTCTATAAAACGTTTTTATTTAAAACGTCTAAGATAAGCAGGATGTTAATATTTATGAAAATGAGTAAAACATTAAGTTTTACTTATATCTTGAGAACAGATATATTGCATTCATTATAACTTACATATCAAAAAATGAGATTAAAACTTGAAATCCATTCTACTCTGTCTTATTTAGCTTCTGAGACCTCCTTGATCGGTAATAAATGTGACACATGTACATACAACAAACAACACTATCTTAAAAATATTGCTATTATGTAACATAAATAAATCATTAAATGCTGCTTCGCACAGAAAAATAGAGTAACACTATTCAGTTATGAAAAGTATCATATAATGAAATATTTACCAATTTTACTGATTCACTTTTTTCCTTAAAATATTGTAACGAAACTAGTTAATTGTTTTACAATGTTTATTTAAATTCACTAAAATTATAATTATTTATATATACTTAATTTATTTAAATATTTAATTATTTATTTTACGATCCACTAACAACCAGCAAAAATTTATATCTATTTATCTCTATTTATATTAGTAACGAACAGTGCAAGATTCTAATAAAAACTAAACTAGGAGAATTTAATATGCTGCTTATATAGGAAAGATAAATTCTAGAAACCATAGAAATAGAACATTCCAGAGTATTACTTGTAATAATGATGTAATGCTATGACTCATTACTGACCTAATTAAATTGACAGACATAAATTACTGCAATGAGTCATTTGTGGATTACATCATCTATTTTATTATAAAGAAAACATTCTAGATGATTCTATAATTTTCCATTTACTGTTTCTAATTTTTGTTACAATATGATCTATCTACACAAAATATTCTCCTTCCCGAAAAGATGCAACCGCATACTGAAAGAACATAATTGCGATAGTTCCCGCCGCCTATATGTACATACAAAGTCATGCCATATCAAATCAAATCTAATGTTAACACTCAACAAAGCGGAAACAGGAAAATCAACCACAAGGTTCTCATTTTGGCATGAAACTATTCCAGCGATCACCTGGTAAAAAATTTCAATTACGGAATATCGTACCGCCCTATGGCTTCATCACTTTGGTGTGTAACGCTCCGTTTTAAAAAAGTGTTAATGATTAATCGGTTATTGAGGGATCCCAGGGATAGGTTCGGTTACAGTGAATTCTACCTCAATAAATATCAGTTTGAGGGTGCCAACTTAAGCAAGATTAGTTAATTTAAAAGTTACTTAATAATGAGTAAATATTGGAAACTATGGGTATAAGTGTAAAAAGTCTTCAAACAATTATCCACAGCCGCATAAAGTTTCGCGAAGTTTACGCTATTTGGCCCCGAAAACGTTAAACTTAATCAAAAAACTTGTGTTTCTATGCTACCGATCATTTGTAGCGTTTTAAGTTTCTCGAGCAGGTGTGTTATTTTACACCAGAATCAAAAATCTATAGTAAAGAATGGCCTTAACGGATTCTCCGCCACCAAAAACATTCAAAAGTATTCAGTCAGCTGGTAAAGTTGGGGCCTGGTTGTTTTGGTACCTACACAGGCTGATTGTTGTGGATTTTCTCCCACGAGAACATACTATAAACTTATTAAAAATGAAGAATATGACGCTGTTTGCACACGCGGAACAGAGCCTGAAAACTTTCCAAAGGAGTCATATTGTTAAAAGACATTACAAGGCCTCATCAATCTAATTTGAGGACCACAACATTAAACAAAATGTGCTGGGAGCTCATGGCACGCCCAAAACATAGTTCTGATGTAGCCCCGAGCGATTTCCATTTATTTGGACCCTTGAAGCATTTCCTCCATGGACATAAATTCTCAAACGATGAAGAACTAGAACGCAATGTCCGTCAGTGGCTACGGGGTTAGGTCAAATGGAGGTATAGAAGCTTTGTCATCACAATGGAAATAATGTATTTCTATTGAGGGATAGTAACTCGGAAAACAATAAAATTTTGTTAAGTTTGAACAAGGTGTTTTATTTAAAAAAAAGTGAATAGCAGGTCAACTTTGAACCACACTCTTACATAGAAACTTTACGCATCAACACATCTTCTGGCAGGGTATGCTATTTTGTTTTCTAATATTATAGATTAAGCAATAGTAAGTAGTATTTTTCAAGTTATACATTTAAACTTACACCTATATTGTTTTTGATATTTTTTAAATATTTGTGGGCTAAGATTATACATTAAATCATTGTTACCTTTGTAAAACTTATTATAACGGCAAGAATGTCAACTTTTTATAAGATAACGTTCAGTAAACATTAAATGTGTAATAAGGAAATTCACGTCATTTTATTGAATCCTGCATCGCTCCCTGTCATTTGTTTTCTCTAGAGATTCTGCTAATAAACTATTTATTGCAACCACGGGTCTTACATTACATCCATATACGCTCAATTAACAATTGAATTTCTGAAATCTGAATTTACATGTCACTGAACTCCTATTCAATTGAATAATTTAATTCATTTTAGCAACTTCACATATTTGCGGGAATTGATACTAATTTCAAATAATTTTTGTTAAATGGGCTACTTCCATATATTTCAGTTATTTGTTATAAATAATATGAAGAAATAGCAGTAAATATAAATATATGTTTATCTAGACAATAACTTCTTTATTATAACCTTATAAAATTTAAAATTTTTGAACTTGACAACATATATGTACGTATGTATCATAAAAGAACAGAATCTGTGGAAGCAATAACCACATTACACATACTTTGCTATACTTGGTTATGTTTGCAAATCTATTTAGATTTTGTTTAATTCAACAATTTAATTTAGTGTTCTAATTTGTAGTAACGAGTGTCTAAAAAAATTCATGAAAAATAGTTTGTTTTTATTAGAACTTAATACGAACAACTTTAAAGCAATTTAATTCAGAATTATCCTGTTGTATATGTATCTATGTATGTAGGTATGTATGTATGAAAGTATGTATGTGTGTATATTTGTATGTATGTATCTATTTTCAAAGTGCATCATTATAACAAAGGAATATGATTTGTTTTGCAATGTTACTTTAAATTAATCATTTTTTAACTAGTATTTATAATTTAAAGTTAAAATGGCAATATTGTTTGTGGAAAGGTATAAATATACAAAGGTATATAATATACAGTTATTTGCCACCTTATGTAAATTCTATTTATTTGTTTTTATCATTTGATAATATATATTATTTATGGTAACAGTTTTAGTACTGTTTCGATATTTAGTGGCGTAACTGAAGTTACCTAACAATACAATTCTGTCAGGAATGCTAGCAGGTTGAGGTCGGTATACTCGATGTTGAGAACGCTACTCTAAGTTTGACAAAAGGATCAAGTTATATTATGCAATACAAATTAACCTATTCTATTAAGGTATCTATCACAGACTTCTAACTGTAGTAAAAAACATTGCTCCTTAATCTTTATAGTATTATATTTATATTCCATTAAATACTTTGAAGTTTTCAATATGTCGATAATTCAATGTACGGTGTCTGAAGGTCGTAACAAACAATTTAACATAATCTAAGTATATACATATGTATGTGTATGTTACGGCTAATGACAGTATAAATGCTAAACCTAAGATTAGCCGAATAAGCTTAACATCATTTTGGTCATAGGCTAATGTTCGAAATAGTGCTTTATTTAGTTTTTAGCCGATTAAATTTAGGATACCCAAAATTTGGTAGCTAAGAATGTAAGATAGCTATGAAAACCGTTTTTAACCAGCTCAACTTTCATTGACTAAAACTATTTTAGGGATTTTGTATTATTTAATTTCACTTGAAATATTAATATAATTAATTATATAAACGTAATACCCATACATACACCTATAGACAGTTATAGAATACTAAACTTAAAACTTATGACCTGAAACACATTTTTAATACCGGGTGATCATATTTGTTTGTACATTTTTTTGTTATTTTCGCAATAAAAACTGAAATTATGGTAGCAGCAGTATTACCTTCAAGTTTTAAATTTAAAGATAAAAATTATTGAAAAATACGTAACCTGTCCGAATATTTTGAATACGATATTGATTGTATAACAATTGTTTCAGTCCTATCTTAGGATCACCTTCAGATACAATGAAGTTAGAACTAGAAACTTACATAAATAAGTTTGTCAATACACATACATTAATAAATATGAACATAACACAACTTCATATTTATTAATGTATCTGTTTTGACAAACCTATTTATGTAAGTTTCTAGTTTTAACTTCATTGTATCTGAACGTAGTCCTAAGATACGACCGAAACAATTGTTATACAATCAATATCTTATTAAAAACGTTCGGAAGGTTTCGTGCTTTTCAATAATTTTTATCTAACGTTTAATCCGAATTTTGAGCAAATGGATACGTTATTTATTTAAAATTAATATTAATGACAATTGAATAAGTAGCGTTTTTTTGCATAATAAATTGGTTTCAAGGTTAATATCACCTTTTATTAATTAATTAAATTATAAGATATTTTCATAATTATTTTTGCGCGTGTGGGAGATCCCATAGACATACAAAGTATAGAAATCCACTGAAAAAACAATGATGCCATCAATAAACAAAATTTATTAATTCACATCAACATTCCAAAGAATTAAATAAAATTGTATATAACATTCTTAGACATCGATAATGCGTTTTAACCAAACATAAATTAGTTATGCTTAACATTTTAGAATAGGTTGTAAATATATTATGAACCGGCAGATTTGTTAAAAGCAAAGATGGACTGGTAATATAAATATGTGATCATCACTACAGACAGTATAATTTAAAGAAGCGTGCAAATTTAACAAACCTGCCACAAAGACATATAAACTAACAAGTAAGACCTGAACCTCACAAAATGCACGTTCCATGCAAATTTAAAACAGAATACGTGAGAATCGAGAAATAAACTTTAGTTTAAAGACATTGGCTGAAATTCAAATAACCAGCAACCGTATTGGACAATGAGAATTCCCGAAAGTAATATAAACGCAAACTTAACTAGAAACCACGTCTTTTTCCCGATCTACCATAAGTGTTTATAGTGCACAGTTCAGTAAACAGGTTCGTCAGTTAAAAGGTGCCTGTAAGTCTATTACAGTAAAAGGATCACCACGAGTTGGTAATTCATTCAAGTAATTCAAAGAAGTTAATAGCACTACACCAAGTGTTGTAACAATTTCAGAATGGACATTCGTTTCACCTGATACAATCAATCAGAAGAAATCGAAAAAGTTAGTTATCGATTAAATTTTACTTGCCACGAACGCGAATCGCGAGTGTTTAACTTGTAAAACAGTTGAATTTAAAGAACATTAATTTGAACTTTATTTGATAATAGCAAGCATAATTAAGTTTGCTTATGCAAAGGTCGTAGACATTTAGATTCCTTGTAAAGCATTAGTAAATAAATTCAGGTAAAAAATATTTATTTAATCTAAATGTAAAGACTTAGTTCATAATTAAAGTAAGCGTTAACAAACTTATATCAATATTTATAAATTCTATAAAAATTGATTGCATCGAACGTAATTTAATATTTTCGGTCAGATTTAACGTTAATTTTATTTATTGCATTTTTTTACTTTGTTGTGTATGTTTAAAATTTTAAAATAATTATCCAATTTAAATAAATTCAATTTTACATTGACATTGTTGTATCTGTTCCAGAGAGACAAAAGGGCTCTATGTACCTAAGTTAAGCCTTTCAAGTGAAAGCTATATGTGTCAAAAAAAACTCAAGGCACATTGCTACTAAATACCATTATTGTGTGGCGATGCCCCTAAATAAATAAACCCCCTAATCCAAAATTGATATTATGTTAATTAAAGAAGCCACGACTACGTAATAGGGCGCATGATTTGAATAAATTACAGTTAACCATTAGTAAATGTTACGTTATCACGCTACTGCTGAACATGATAGTAAAATTATCTTCAAACATATTGCTGTGACATTAACAACCAATGATGCCAACTACTCAGGAATACCAATACAATTAAAAAAATCACAAACAAATACGATCACCCGGTATATCCAAAATTACACATATTATAAAGGTTTACACTATCATATGCCAAGATCAAATTAAAAAAAGTATAACATTTAAAAGGCAACAATTACTCAAAATATAATTAATTTGAAACTCTTTCCGTCAATATAATAAAAGGTCTCTTAATAAAAAATGGATAAAAGAAGGTTACGTTCAGTTGTAACTAGAGTTACAAACTTGAATGGCTTTTAGACATACAAAAGATGTCGTTATTTTTACAGTGACATTTGCGTGTACCACGCTTACTTTTACAATAGCATCGTTTAAATCCTTATCCAGCCGATGCTGACTGTTAGCGAGTTCTAGACTTATTTCCTTAGATCACACATTTTCAACAACCACAAATTCTTGTTAACATACTGTATATTGATTTCTGGAAAACCATTCATCAATAACCCCATTTCTGTTTCCTAATTTGTAAAGCCCATCTGAATTCCACTCTATGATTGTAAGTAAAGCGTTTCTAAAATCGCCTCGTCCCCTATCCACATCTGGGATTTTGACTCTGATTGTATCACCTATTTGACATTCATGAAATTTAATAGCAGGCACAGAGTCAGCCTGATTTATTAAATTTGATTTGACTTCTGAGCGATTCAACTCGATATCTGCTTCTTTTGCACAAGATTGGCATATATTTTCAGTCACAGTTCCATGTTCCTGATAAAGCATACAATATTTTTCTTGCATTTGGTCATTGTCGCCCTTAATCTCAGGATCCTTCCTTCATCTTATCTATTATTTCCTGTGAAGTTTCTTCTGATGTTATTTGAGCTGTTTTTTTATTTGGTATTGCTGATGATTTTAAACCTAACTTAATTTAGTTCCCAACATGGTTTTATAGGGAAATCTCTTGATGCCATCATAACATGTAGAACTTTTCATAAGTTGCATGAATCGAAGACCCTTCGACCATTTCGAACATTGTTCATCTTTCATTCAGCTCATAAGCATGTTCTGGATGTCTTGATTGGCACGTTTAATACTTCCTTGAGATTAGCTGTGTCTAGGTTTACCATGGAAAATTGTTAAACTTATCCACATGGACCGTAATTCTTTCACTATGCTATTGGCAAACTCACGGCTATTGTCGGATTGCAGTATTGATGGTGCATCAAATATAAAAAATATATCAAGTATAGTTTTTGCTACTTCCGCAGCAATTTTTGTTTGAAAAGGCCAAATTTGTACAAATTTTATAAGGTGGTCTTGGTATACAAGAATGAATTTATATTTGTCATCAGGATTGCTCTGCATATCAATTAAACCGACCTGACACTGACTCAGGTAAGATGAGATAATAGGTATCACAACGATCCCCTTTTTAAGGTTTTTTTAAGTTTATAATTTCATTTGAAAATGCTCACATAAACTTAAATGTAATAATATTACCTCCTGTGTAACGTTGCTGTACTTCTTTTTGGATTCCTGTATCATGCGGTTTCTTCCTCCATGGCCACTATCTAAATGAATTGAACGTAGAATATCAAACATTTCATTATTTTTCACAAAACATAGAATATTATTTTCTTTTCCTACAACTGGAGCAATCAACTTATTTACTCCGCCAATCGTGCAAACATTAAATCGTTTTAGATCCTGATATTTAACGTCGTGTGTTTCACAGCGGTCTTTGCCAGCTTGATTTCTTCATTAATTTGTCATCGTATTGTTCATTATTTAAGTAAAAACTGTTATCACTGCGTTTAGAAGACAATAGTTCCACGAACTTGTTTTCAAAAATCTCCTTAAGTTTCGAAAAATTTTGTGATGTCATGATGCATGCGGTTCCCATACAAGGTGGTGCAATACTGAAGAAGCATCCACTACGTGGCATACGTGATATCCCCCGCCCAGCCATTTTCTGTATCGGGAGTAACAGGTGGTAAAAATTTAATATTTTTTTTATAATTTTAAGTATATTAAGTATATAGATAGAATAATCATAACTGCAGATGAGTCAGTCCATGCTACATTTAAAATTCTAAATGCATTTTTAAGTTTCATAGTATATTTAACGTTTAGACGTTGCAGATTCGAAGCTTATAAGACCGTATTCGAAGATAAAAAAGACCGATCGTTCCTGAAATAATTCGAAATGTTGTTGATGGCTTTAAACAACGAATAAATCGGCATTAAGTTGTGAATGGCGCACATTTTCAACATATATTGTAACTTTCATATAGCAATATAGATCTCTTTACTGTTAAATTTTTATTTTAATTTTTAGATAAATATAATTTGTAGAAATCGGTGATGCGCAGCTAGATTTTTAAGTATTGCTGAAATACAACTGCAAGCAGTTTTTCGCGGTACTCTCAAAAATTTTCTCATGTGAGAGCATTAGTATTTTATATCATTGAAAAGAGAACAAAAATCTCTATGCAATACCTAGCCTTAGGGATATCCTATCATTTAAAAAAAACTGTTTTAGAAATAATTACAATTACGCCCTGCTAGGAAAATTAAATACCAAATAACTTTTATTTGAAACATTTTTCCACATAATGAATCTTTACTAAGGATATTTGATTCTTTTGAGCTACCCCGTATATCACATATCAAAAATATTTTCCATTTTAACCTAATAAAATCTATAGAACAGTCAACCAGAAATTCAAATTATATTTATGTTAAATATTGCGTAGATTATAAATTTAATTTATTAATATTTCCAAGTTTCGTACCTTGATAATTTTACATTTCATGCTCGAGGTTATTAAGCATTTTCGCGCTTCGATTAACAGTTGCGAGCGCCAATTGTAACGTACTGGTTTACCTTTACTTTTAATTGTCTTGTAGATTTTGAATATTTAAATGTATATTTCGAAATAAAGTAAATAACTCTTACTCACTAGTCAAATTAATTATGCTTCAAGAAACTTGAAATATTTTGCCTTAGGAATACAATACTTAGGAAAATGCCTCTTTTCGGTTGCTTTTATTCATTATCCATTTTGTTTGCTTAAATTGAAATTAACCCATTATTAATTTTATTTTAGTAATTATCCATTTTATACTAAAATTAAGTATGGACAGTGGTGTTATATGCCAATATCACTTTAATAGTAAACAAGTTCAAGGACAAATCGTTATTTGTTTAATTAATAGAAAAAAGGAATGTGTCGGGACGAGTAAGTAAAGTTGCTGGACGACGCGAAATGCATAAATTATTGTACATATCTTAAAGCATCTGTATTAAATTTGCTATCGTAAAAATAATAATAACTAATTTGTTTTTAAGAAAATAATTATAAAATTATTTAATTTTATTAGTAGGCTATCATTAATGTGGGTGAGTAATGCTAAATGGGCAAAAACAGTCTTGGAAATTTAATGTATGTTTATTATTCGAGGTTTGTATTTACAACTTTGTCTTAAATATAAAAATTCATGCTATGGTACAACAGCATTTCTCAAAGTATTATGCGCTTATTTTCAAAAAAGGACTCTGTAGAATTTAGGAATGCATAATGGCCAGAATCCCGAAAACGCCGACAAAATATGATACCGTTGTTAGATTTTTGTAAAAATTTATATATAAATATTTTCAGTATCGCTGATTAAATTTCTGAAATAAAAATTTTAAAAAAATGGCGGAACCAATATAGCGAACTTGTATACAGGGTGGCTGTAAAATCGTTAGCTAGCCTATAACTATTGTATTTCTAAAGATATGGAAAACTGCAAAGGAGAAGGTTGTTTGATAAAATGAGGGTCTCAATACCATGTATTGAAAGAAAATTCAACGCCTACTATCTTTACGTAACCGCAGCTAACTTTAATACTTTTAATGTAACCTGTATATTTTGCAAAATTCTAAATTCGCTTAAAATTCTCTTTTCGCAATGTACTTGATCTTCTTGATCATTTAAAGGAAATATAAATAAATTGATCAATAAATTTAAGCACTTTCCTAAAATCCTATAATTAAAAAAACACAATTAAAACTAAATTACCTAATAAACTTAAGTACTAAAATCAAGTTTAAAAACCTATAAATTTGGAATTCTACTAAAATTAAATTAGTTAATAAACCGAAGTACTTATTAACCTTACAAAACTTAAATTTAAGCTAAACTAAAATAAAGTCATTCATAAAAAAAATTTAAGTTTAAATCAAACCACAGTTGCTACTTATCAGTTTTATAACAATTAGTAAACACTATAAAAACTGTTCAAAATAACCACCGTTATTCTTGAAACATGTTTCTGCTGTAAAAACTAAATTTTGCCTAGCGCGTTGTAGCATTTCTGCCGTAATTATTGCTATAGCTGCAGCAATCTTGTTTTTTAATTCATTTAGGTTTGCTGATGGAGAAACATAAACATAATCTTTTAAAATAAATCGGGGAATTTTGGGGGCCAACGCACTGGACCTTTATTACCAATTCAATTATTTACAAATTCGTTATTTAAGTAATTTGAAATAATCGCACCATTGTTTGAAGGAGCTCCATCCATTTGAAGGCATAAATTTGCTCTAAAATTTAGTGGCAAGTCGTCTAACTATTCAGTAAATTCGTTTTGTAGGAAATTTAAAAATCGTTATGTTAACGTACCTTCGTAAAAATATGGTCCCAATATCCTATTACCTATAACTCCAATCCATATATTTGTAGAGAACCGAACTTCATCACGTGCTTCCATAACAATATGTGGATTTTCAGCACTTCAGAAATGTTCGCTATGTTTATTGAAACCTCCATTTCGGGAAAAGTTTGACTCATCAGTCCAAATTATGTTATTAAGAAACTGCATACCTTTGTTCAAGATTTATTCACAAAATAATCGTCTGCCATTAAAATCATTCGCGTGTAATGCTTGAATTGTTTTAATTTTAAAGGGTTTCGTGGTGTTTCTCTTCAAGACTTTTTAAATTTTATATCTTGTAATTTCTAATTCATGTTTACCACTTCTAGTTGATACACGTAGATTTTCAACAAAATACTGCAAAACGTTTTGTTTATTACCGAGCTCATTGTTTTCTCTTTGTCTTCCATGCCTAAGAAGATTACTTTGCAAGATTGAAAATGTGCTGAGATGTGGCTGACGTCTATCAAAATACAATTCTTGAAAATAAATTGCAATTTCCCGACGATTATTATTATATCTATGAAAACAACATAACATATGTAATTCATTATAGTTTAAAACGCTCAACATGCAATAACTCGAATTTGTGAAATTATGCATCAATACGCATAAGTTGATAGTTTCGTTGCATCGTTATAAAACTGACAAATACTAACCTGATTTAAACGTAAATGTGTTTATTAATGACTGTAGTTTTATTTATTATTCCGTTTAGTTTCAACCCAATCATCAAGAAAATAATTAAATATGTTACATTGTGAGAAATAGAATTTTAAGCATATTCAGAATTTTGAGAAATATACAGGGCGTTACATTAAAAAAATTAAAGTTAGCTACGGTTATACAAAAAGTAATCGTTGAATTTTCTTTCAATACATGATATTGAGCCTCTCATTTTATCATACAACTTTCTCCTTTGCAATTTTTCATATCTTCAGAAATACAACAGATATAGCCTGGTTAATGATTTTCCAGCCACCCTGTATCAAAAAATTGTGTAAAGGGATTACAAACTTGATATCTGGCAGCTTTTGACATCGATATTTCAAAAAAAAAATAGTGGATCCAATACGACTGGTTCGTATATTAGGAAATTGTGGAAAGCAACTGAAAACTTGATGTCCCAGTGCTTTTGAGATCGCTTTTTACAAATATGAAATTGAAATTTCAAAACACAAAATGGCAGATCCAATAATGCGAGTTTATGTTCTGACAAATTGTAATAAGGGATATAAACTTACATCATAATGAATTTTCAAAATTATAAAAGAAACATCTTGTTAATACACTGGGTGTTAATATATTCTTATCGTTCACAATAGGCCAGAAGTCTGGAAATTTGGCCAAAACTACTTTTATTGCAATAAATGTCATTTACATAGAAGTTGATCAATTATTCATTAATTTATGAAAAATTCAAGAGTGCAAAAATCTTAAACCATATGTAGGCCAAAGTTTCATCAAATTATAATAATTCTTGTTTAGGCAATTATTTTCTTGAAAAGTCATTTTGAAAAGAATTTCTGCCACTATTTAAAATTACATAAACAGTACTTCCAAACGATAACTTTACTTGATCAATAAAAGGCCTTTTATTAGAAAAAAGTTCAATTTCTTGTTATAAAGCTACTACTTCAGTTTCAACAATTATTTCTACTACTGGAGGATTTTTGTCAAGTGTTTCGATTTTCTTAAACAAATAAGTTCTAAATAATATAGGGATACTTTCTATTTGAACTGAAATATATAGTTTTTAAGTAATTTGTTATTACATTTCTTCAATTACCGCATACTTTTGATTATATTATTTTAGTTATGAACCCAATAGTTCGCGATATTGTTGCACAGATGAAGCTAGGATTGAGTGTCAAAACCATTTTTTGCATAAAAGCATAACCCACTTTTTAAAATCGCTTTATTTACATGTACTACCTGCCTTTTAATTCTATAAATGTCATATAATTGTTGTGTGCAGCGCTCTTTCACGACAAGAAAAGCATAAAGATACATACTAATGTTTGTTTAAGCGTATTACAGATGTCACTTCTGTCCGTTATAAAATTAACCTAAATTGTCAATGTTTACGCCCTCTGCTATCAATGACCAAATATGACCAATATTTTCCGGGTGTGACTATGACGATACATCCTTAAATCTTTATTTCTGCATTGTAGAGTTTCTTCTAGAAGTTCACCAATGAGAAATATTGTCGAATTTATTACATCAGCACCATGTATTAATATTTTGTACACACTAGTAGGCATGTAAAACGAGGGATATTGTTGAACAAATAAGTGTGCTGTCTCAACTGCACATTGGACTAGACTCTCCTGTATCAATTCTGTATCCAGAAGTTATGCATTGAAGAATTATCGCAAATCTCTTAATTAAATTAATATACGTATGTTATTCTACTAGCAGTTTTTGGATCTTCTCGCGGTATTTTCATCGTTGGAAGTGCTTTTGATACTAGATAGTACTTTGTTTAACAGAAGTCCCATTTCTTCAAAAATTTTATTTTGAATTTGAGTTTCTCTTTTTCTAAATAGTTTCACATTTTCCCCTCACACTTTCCACGTTTTAAAAGGTAATATATATGAGACATGGACAATATATTCAAAAAAGCGGATCTATGCATGTAAAGTAGAAATAGTAAATCGAAATGTTATTCTATCCACTTGTTTTGCTAGTGCTTTTTCAATATTGTTCATCTGCTGTGGGATAGTGTGTGGTGATGCCGTTGAGGTTATCGCATTGCACGCCTTTCCATCAACTGTCGTTAAAACCATTACATAATGGACTGAAACTTGTTTGTTATTCCATACTGTTGTATAAGAAGTCTGATTCTCAATATTTTCTTCCCTATTATTAATTTCTCGTATTCTGAGGTTGTTGTCTCTTTCAAATACTGCAACTTAATAGACCAACAGTAGCGCAGTGATGAAGGACGAGGATTTTGTCAAAATATTATACTTTGTCCATAAAGCTATAGTGGAACAAAGCATGTGGCACAAATGACGGTATCAGCACAACCGGCAGGCAAACACTGTTTATGTTCCCTTGTAATGTACCTATACCGTAACTGTGAGTTTTCCTCTTGCATATAATTAAGTAATTAAATTATAAGGCAAACTCACCGCATGAAACGACATAGCTACATTAATTGTATTTATTTTGTTTATTTAAAATCGTTTTGTTAGACCTAATCTAACAAAACACCCTCTATATATTTTAGTTACTTATCATTTATGTAATTACCGAGATTTTTAACAACCATTTATCATGTCTATTTATTTCGCTTTTAATTTTTATTTTATATAATTACCGATTAACGTATTAATTTATTTACTTATTTTAATTACTGTTATATTAGTTAGTTATAAGATTTGATATATCTTAAATTTATTGTATGTTATTTTAAAGAGAACAGTTCAAGATTCTTGACCTTAATCAACGTTATTTTATTTGTGTAGGTAAAGGGATTTGAACTCTGTATACATAAAAGCATGAGTGTTGTAAGTTGATTAGATAAGCGTACCTCAGTTTTGTATATTTATGGAAAATTTCACGGTAATTAAACTAATTTAATTGCTTTATATTAAATGAAATGTAGCTCATTTAGGTTAAAATCTGTTTGTATTATCATCCACCATGTTTGACATTACTTTTAATCTTGTTAATTAGTGTAATTAATCCTATATAACTATTTTTGTTAATTTTAGTCGTATGTAAGCAGTTCTCTTAATATCATTTTTACTGATTCATACGCGTTAAAATTACGCATTTATTGATGTATTAATTTATTGTAAAATATTATAATTAAGGGAGCTAAACCAAAAGAAATTTATTTCGGCTTGAATTTGGTGATAGTTGCTTGATATATAAACACACATTTAAAGCCGTATTCTTCAGAGAGAAGTTTTCCGCCTTCGTTTGTTAACATCTCGACTGAGTAATATTAAAACATTTTACCACCATAGCAGGTAAAACAATGTCAAACCGACGAACATAGGTTAAATCTACCCCATAAAAGAGTGGTAATTTTATTCGTATGAATTATTGTTCAATAAATCCATAAAATTCCGTTTACACTGCATAAAATTGAAATTTAAAACAAGGAAACAGAACTTTTGTTACAGATCGTAGTGATCCAGAATTTAAGGAACAGACAATCATCCGGTATTTAGGAGTAGTGATTTCTAGAATGGTTTACCTGCGTTGTTCAGTTCCGAATTCAATTAACAGATGTGACAAAATACTATTCTCGTTTAGTCAAGGATTGTTAATAATAAAACACTTACCGAAGTGCGTAAAAGCATTTCGATCCTTCCTAAAAGTTAGACGCCGATATTCGCCCCGAGGCCAAGATACCGGCTCACCTCTGTTGACACTGCATTCCGAGATTATATCCCTCACTAGACAAACCCAGTTTAATTATGAACAATTTCACATTAAACGAGAATTACCTAAATTAATTTTCACCCGCGCTAAAAACATAATTAAAACTTTTAAACCGAGCTGTACAATTCAAGTAACGAATACCATTTTGGGATCCGCAAACATTAAATCGATCGAATTTACTGAAAATATTGATCATAATAGGCATTAATATGCCATCTATATTCAACAAGCATAAATACAACGACCGTCGTCTAATTTAAAGGTTAATATCTAAAATAAGTCAAAGAAACTTGTATAATTTAACTTATTATTCAAATAAGTACCTTTTAGTTTAAAATGTGTTATTACTACATATGTAAAAATTACAACAATTAAAGGACTATATTATTAATATAATACAACCACTCAATGTGTAAACGGTTGCAAAATAAGAGTTTATGGATGTCAAAGTATGCATATAGTTCAAAATAATTAGTATTCAAATATTTCTAATTAAAAACAAATTCAAACAGACTGAATAATTAAAAGTAAAATTACATTTCAAGTTAACAGAATTTTATACGAATAAAGCAACATTTTTGAAAGGTGTACACCTAATTACAAACAATAACGAGCCACAAATATTATTCATTAATAATTAATAACAACTAGATTAAAACAAAAGTGTTGTTTAAGCCAAATTACAACAAGAGTCATGACTCCAATATATATACAGTACGTTCAAAAATAAAAGTGGTGAACAAACTTAAGTAAACACAATTCAAGTGCACCCAAATCACACAGGGAAGAGTCCTTGTAAATATTGCACATAATTAAAGTAAGTTTTAGGTAAATAGTTTCCCAAGAATCCAGGTACAGTTCTGGACCAACACTCCGACTCAAACGGTAACTCGCGGTATTAGGAACTCTGTTTAAGCTCCGTCCAGACTCTTTACACGCTATGTTGTGAGCTTCCATCACAACCCCATTTTGCTACAAGGAATAATTTATCGAAAGCGCTGGTAAAATAGGTACTTTGAAAAACTTCCTGTGATAAAATAGGTCTACACGCAGTAGTCAAGAATGTTTTGTAATTGAACTTCGGCAGCCAAAATGAAAATTTGTATAGACTCTGATGATGAATAACAATTTTTGCAGCGCTGACTTGATAATAATTGATATACAAGTCGCGATTTTTATGCTTTGTATATGATCTTTTGCATATTCGTTTTTAGTTAGTTAGTTTCGCCTCAGTTATTAACCGTAGTCCTTCATCCGGAGTGTATTCAATCACGTGATTCTCTTGGTTTCTTTTGTAGCCTTCTGTAATGCGTGTAGCTCTTTTAGAAGAAGTTTCTAAAACTTCTTTAAATAAAATACTTGCATCTTTCCTTTCGCAGATTTTAATTACATTTCCATTGAAAATTTTAGTTCGACATTGTTGCTTCCTCATAGCAGGTGTTTTCTCTTTCCTCTTTTTGATATTTCACTGCTTTCTTCAAAAGGTAAAACTGAACATCCTGTAGACGATGTTGCAGGGACTGGATTATTAGAGAATTATTTAGCGAAGAAGGTAATTAGCCGTTTAATCCTTCCTACAATGTTCTTAATAAACTTATTTTTTTTATCCTACTAGTTTTACACTTCTCAGATAACTGATTACAGAATCAACATGAAATATTTAATTGTTGTTATGCTATTTGTTTAATATAAATTCGTAATCCAGGCGGTCTTGTTATTTAAGTATCATTCTATCGTCTACCTATCAACGCGCGTTCATTAGCATTCTTTAAGTTTGTGATTTTACAAATCAAACTAATTATAAATGCCCAATACCCTTTTTACTTTCTCTTACATATATGAAATATAGTATAGAGAAAGTCATGTTTTCGGTCCAAATTTTCGATGTCCAGTTTTTAGCGGAAATACACGTT
>JAHWXV010557753.1:0-13994 GCA_024586415.1 Phrixothrix hirtus | reverse complement strand
GAAATTCAACATCGAACGCTGCATTGATAACATTGCACCTGATTTATTGCAAAAAGTTATCGGAAATTGGGTTCATAGAATTCAATCATGCAAACGAAGCCGAGGTGGACATTTGAATAATGTTTTATTCAAAACATAATTGTCATAAGTTGTACTATAAAATAAAGAAAAAAATTACTTTATCTCAGATATTTTGTATTTTATTTAAGTTTAAAAACATATCGTTCCTATTGGGAAACCCTTTACATCACATCTAAACAGTTAAACTTGATCATTTAATAATTCATATTAATATCGAAATGTTTATTTAATTCCAGATTTTATAATTTGCAATAAACGTTATATTTCAATTTAAATGTTGTGAACTTGCTAATATAAACAATACGAGTTTAGAGAAAGGGAAACTTTTACAGCTGTAGGTAAGTTATCCAACAAAAAATCCACGTAGCAATAAACTCCTTATAACCTAAAAATTGAGCTTGAACTGTCGTTAAAAGAAATAAATTGCTCCACACAACAATCAAAATAAGTTGATAATAACACGTCGAAACCAACATACACCGTTTGGCAAATTATTCTCAACCTGTTCTGTAGAAAGTATAGTTTGAATTTTGGAAAAACTTTTTAGCGGTTTATAGAAGAAAACTTTTCTCGCCACTTTAATAAGCTTAGAAAACTTAGGATTCTTCATTTTACTTGGCTGGGTAAAATGTTGAGTTCTATCGTTTTATTTTGTATAATTTTTTGAATATGTATCCAGAAGCAATTATAGAAGAAAGAAATAACAGCATGTTATGTAAACGAAATTAACCCAAATTATGGGAACGTCAATATTGTTAACAAGTTTAATTTTTGCGTTTATAAACAATTTAATATCTTAATTGCAGGGTTACACTTTACTGTTTTTTTAACTTGTATGCAAAAAATGCTTATTTGCGTGTATTACTTTTGTCCGATATAAATATTTTTTTCCATGTTGTATTGAATATGTTAACCATCGTGACCGGCAAATTTATGCCTCCATTATATTTTCTTTGTAGTTAGCGCCGTGCTAAGATGACTAAATTGAGCTTTATTAATCTTGAAGCTGGTTAGAAATTTAAATGATTGCCTACAACGCAGCACTGAGCCAAGCAACCTTCTTGTGCCGGTTATTATTTATGACACCCTAAATTAGTTACATAAGAAATTCAAATGAATAAAAATGCCCCACTAAAAGCATAAATTAGCGCAAGTAGTACGTACGACATTAGGTTTTAATAGATTGTTTTCTAGTTTTACATGAAGTTATTCAATTAGAGCCTATAAGTAAATTGCTTTGTTGATTTTTATCTCTGCGTTGCTTTATTTTCCACTTAAAACTAATTGGATTGGAACAAAAAATTTTAAATGGCGTTTCACGCTGCTTCCAGTTGCTTTTAGAATAATTCCTGTTAATCCGGAAAAATTGAAATACGGCACTTTCTGTAATTTTGGTATTTATCTAAAGAACAAGCGATGCTGCTATCAAATTGTTTTACCAAAAGAAGTTGCTTTCAAATCTATTATTTACACAAATGAGAAAAATTTATGATGAAATTGTCATATTCCAATATGGAATTTTTTTACCTTTTTTCCTACTCTAAAACATGGTATTTAATTTGAAAAAACTTGAGCTTAACAGGAAAACTCGACATAATTAAAATTATTTTCTATTTTGGTCATTTTCACCGGGCATCTCCATTTGAGCTTGGAGAATTATTTGCGGAGAGCCCTACAGGTCCTCTTGTTCTTGCTCCGGCTTGCCTGTACAGACCGAGTATAGATGCTACTCTGGATATCTGCACATACCTCATGTCCGGCTTGAACTAATTCGAGCGAGAGCCTCTTGGAAGCCCTCCGGCTTCATTTGTAAAGGAAAAACTATAGATGCTGGAATTAACTCATACCGAGCATAAGGTTTATTAAGGTAGCTTCCAAATACTCAGGTTTGTCTGCACAAATTCGGTCTATGTAAGACCCTTTAGACTCATTCCTTCAGTGCAAAGAGCATGTGATGACATCTTTTATCAAACGTGAAGTGGGATTGCAGCGCGTAAGTGCAATCGCCATGATTGGCGATTAGATCAGGAAGTATTTGACAGCGCAAATCGTTAAATGTTTCCAAACAAAACATAAAATTGGGGTTCAAAGCAGCGAACTTGAGGGAAATCAGAAAAAGTTTACCATATAAAGATGTGGTAAGAAAGTAGATTCTGTGAAATACCTAGTCGTTGTATGGTATATTCCTCGGAGAAAAAACGACAAAACTTGTGAAAAAAAAGGAAGAAATAAGTCTCAAAAGTAGATTCCAACAGAATTCAGAAAAGATAAAAAACCGCAAATTTTCACCCATGACAGTAAATGGCACATACTCACAAAAATATGCAAAGAAAATCAAATCAACATCGCGAAAGGAACAAATATAGAGTTGCTTTGAAATACATTCAGAAACTTAACCACGTATTCTATACATCTCATGCAGTTACAAAAAACACAATGGTTTTGTTTCAAAAATCTAATTTTGAAGAACAGGTTAATTATTTTGATGTTTGATGGATGTTTACCTGAGTTATGGCACGTGTTTTTATATAAAACTTAAAGTGTTCAAAACTCCATTTACAAATAGTTGCAATTGGATATAGCGAAGTACTACTTGATAATAAGTCCTGTATGTACATTATTAAAATTTATCAAAGACTTTATTATTGAAAAGCTTCGTTTACATTGCGCGGATGTCCAGTTTCTCAAAAAAATTTGTTAGTACTAATAATTAATCATATTTGGATCTCTTAGATGCCTTCCAGACGCACTTCAGTTTAATTTGTACGGTTAAACCGGCGCAGATCAAATTTCTGTCGCCGTTTGAAGTAGCTCAAGCCAAGCAGGAGACCGAAACAACCTCCAAACGCTCAGTTAGCACGCAAAAACTCGGTGCGTTTATAGGACCCTTTAAAACTAGGGCCACCCATATGAAATTTACTCATGAAAATATGAACTAAATTGTTTTTAACATCTTTAAGGTATTTACATATCGACATCTTTTTTGTAAGATAAATGACAGCGGTTCATGAAATATACATACCCCCTTTTTTTATTAAAAAGTTTTATAAAGCTTTAAAATAGTATAAACGAGCATCCTTTTTTTGAAACCATTTCAAAGTAGCCGGCTCTACACCTTTGCCAGAAGCAATTCTTGAACTGTTTGTCTACAAATACGTTATTCATGCCTTAACCAACACAGCACTGCGCGCTAAAACCTAGAAGATAATGAACAATAATAAAATTGGTGATTGACTCAAGCGCGCTCGAAGCTACTTTGGATTTCGGATCATTTACCGACCTCGAAATGAAGATAAGCAGACTTGACCCGGTTGCGACAAATCAAAACAAATTTATCATCTGCACGTTGGCGTTGGCCGCGGTTTGCCAAACTTGATTAAGTGGAGCTGACATAACAGAGTATTTTTTTCCAAACAACATCCAAGGGAGTTTTGCGATAAATAGTTGATTTTCTTCACACCGTTTATAGAGAGAAACGGAACGGCAGCTCAAATATACCAATACTGTTGGTATAAGTCTAGCTGTCTAGGGCAAACTTCAAAGCGGTGTACAAATTAATAGAAGTGCGTGCTTAGCCATTAAGATGAGACTCGCCCAAAAAGAAAACAAACCGCTGTCAAAGGTACTACCGGTCACAACCTACCTGACAAGAATGTGCATACGACATGTGTCAATTATAAGTGATCATTTCGCCAGTTAATTACGGTTAAATTCCAGCCGCGAAATATAACATCCAAAGGCTCAAGCGCCTCCAGAAAAGCTTGCTTCAGGTCAAAACAAAAATCATACCCTAGTGCCGTCGCCGGCCCTGACAGCCAAGAGAACATGACGAGCGTATGGCAACGCGAGAAAAGCCACCAAAAGCTTCCCAGGTACCTACTCTTAACATCGCGCTGCTGGCTATGTTTAGCAGAATTCACATTGTCAAACTCATGAGTTTATCAAAATTTATCCTGATGTAATTCAGCAGCGCTAGTCATTCTTCGCCACACAGCGGACACTGCGAGAATAAGCAGAGCTATCCTAAAACTAAAGGAAGAGCAAAACTCTGCATCGTCGAACCAATAATCAGAGATAATAGTCACAAGTCAGACCTGACTGGAAACCTCAGTCAAAAATTTGAAGATTCAATCTCTCACTTTTCTTAGTCATCATTAAAGTTACTTAAAAAGGGGGTGGCCTAGATTTATTTAGGCAACCTAAAATTGATTGAAAAGAGAATCAAAAAACAGAACTCGCTGGCAAATTCAGGCTTATTCAAATTTTGCTTGTCTCAATTTCGATGAAATGAACCAAAACTGCTACTTCATTTGATAAAAATATCTGTTTATTATCAATCATGAAATTGAGAAATAGGAGTGTTTTGTCCTCTTGGTAAACATTAGGAGACCATCCTGAAAAAAATATTAAATCATTCGTGTGGCAACAATTTGACAGCACTGAAATGAAAATAAAAGCTCAATCGGATTGTTTTATTTTCCTTGGCCAAATTTTTGCAGTTTATGGTCGACAATTTTTCCGATTTTGTTTGTTTTTAGCATTTATTGCTCATCGTGTCAAATTGCTTGTTTTATCTTCATTCACTGTCAAAGGCCCCATTTGTTCACATCTTGCCACCAACAGGACTACCGAGCGACTATCGGAAAAGATGGCTTCAACTCCGAAGTTGTGCTCATTCCAAGGCGAACGATGTCGCACTTTTTCTGTCCTCGTATCTAAACTGCTATGGTTATTTCGTCAAGTTTGTTAGAATTTACTAGAACCTGGAGCTACTCCAATCTAACCAAATATCAGTTTTACGGGATCTATAATTTAAAATTTTTCTTCCGTTGAAGAGTCGGTGATTCGGTTAGATTTTTAAATACTTTGGTTTTTCAGCGTTTAGGTTTAGATGAACCAGTGCACCATTTTTGTTTTTTCGCGATAATTGTTCGCTTTGCGCAGCTTAATCATTGCAGTGATTTTTATTCAACACATGTCGCCCCTGTTTTACTGTAATCACCAGATGTTTGTGTATAATTCAGCTTGGCCGGACATCTTGCTGGATTTGCTTTTCTAACACTGAAGACATTCTGCTTTTTTACTACAAGTTTGCTCATAATTAAAGCAATTTTAGTATAAGTATTCATGTTTAAGTTTCTTGGTAATTAGTTGTTATTTTCAAACGTTTTTTCGTCCATGTTCGGTTTAATTTTCATGATTCGAGTTCAGTTTGTGACTATTTTTTCGTAGTGCCTAGTTGTCCGATTTTTCTATTATTTTTATTAGTAAATTTAGCTTTTTCATAATTTAAGGTCGTTTCTTCTTTGATAGCATTTTGATTCAATGCCAAATCTTAGTAATTCTTTGTTTTATCTCTAAAGATAGAAGACGGCGGTTGCCTCCAATACGAAGAAGAGTCCGACCGATCTTGATCACACTTTCTACATTTTCTCAATCTTTATCCACATTTTTTGATTGAAGTCATTTTAGGCATTGTTTGTTATAATTTTGGTTAACTAAAGATGATAACAACGATAGATATTTTTTTAGAAATGCTGCGTTGGTTTGAATTTGTTTGTTACGACTTAGATCCTCGTATCGTTTATTTTTTGTTTAGCGATATACAAGAAAACCTTTTTCGGTTTAATTGCTTACGATTTAAACTGGTTTTGGTTTAATTAACTTACAAATTTTATTTTGAATGCATTTTCTTTACGCATTGCGTACCGGAACGGAATGCGTAAAAGGATACATAAGAGAATCACAGTTAATCAATTTTTTTTCAATCGTCTCCGTTTCTAGTTTCGAATTGAATACCAACGGTTTTTTATGCATCTATTTTACGCACACCGTTCCTGTATTTTTATCTTTATAAACAAAATTTCCATTTTTGTTGACAACAGTCATTAATTAAATTCAATTTAAAATTTCAATGTTAATTTAACATTACATTTTGTTCTGAGAAATGTTTTTAAGTAGGTTATTTCTATTAGGCATTTCTAGAGGGCGCAAAAAATCATATTTGATTGTTGTCGCAACTATTTTGGTAAAATCACTTCCGGGAGGTCATTTTCAGTGCTGACTCAAGCGTGGCATTGTGATCGAATGTAATCCATTATTATTTATATGGATTGATTAGTGTCTTTTATTAATTTAGCGTGGAAATTATGATGCAACGATTTATATTTGCGTCGTTTCAAATGTGAAGGAAGCCCATACATTTTTATTTGGATTTATTCGATAAAAAAATCAGTACAAGTAGTGTAATCATTTTCGTTTGATTAGTTTCTAGTTGTTTCCTCTCTTTTATAGATGGATTCCTAGAAGGACTTTTCGTTTGTAATTCGAAGTTCCGGAGAGGACGATTTGGTATCTCACGTAGGTGCAGCTTCAAATTCTTTTGAACGAACCGACAGGCGATTCTTTCACCGACTCTGAATAAACAGATAAGTAATTAAAAAATAAACATTTTTCTTGTAAGCAAAAGCGGGTGTAATCAGTTTGATTAAAATTTTTAACGCGAACGAGTGAAACCAATAAGGGTCATAATTCGTTAAGGTATTATAGATATTTGGCCCTTAATTACCTAGTAGTTTTGTAAAACTTCATATTACATTAAGGCTTAATAGGCTTTTGTTCAAGAACATTTAGAAAATAAAATTAATTAAATCTGTTAAAAACGTACACTGTTGTTAAAACAGTAAAGAAAGACATTAACTTAATAGAAATTTGTTAACCGTAACTATTGTTTAATTTATATGCAGTTGTGAGCTGAGAATTTATCTAACTTTGTTGGTTGGTAAACAATTTATTGTTGAATGGCAAGTTTTTGACCTGTGCGAACATTCTCTATTTTAGGGCCTACATTAAAAGAAGGCGCTCATGACTATTCTGGCACAACACACTTAGTTATTGAATTAATTTAAAGCCTTTGATATCGTTTTATATATTTGGTTTTTTGCAAAGGCTGGTTCTCCTCTAACTAATAATTATTATTTATTTAGCAGCATTTAACTCTATAATTAGAGTTTGGTAAAGATAATTTGTTATACTCAATTCACTATAACGCCATTTACGCCTTTGTAACTTTTTCTAATTACGTATATACCGTTTGCCCACCTTTATAAAGTTTTGTTGACGATTTTAAAGTTCTTTACAATTACGTTACACCTACATTGAATTATTTTGCGTCTTTATTTTTACCTTCTAAATTTCTTTTCTTTATTTCTCACTGTTTAAACCTTTAGGCTCAATTTTTTTTTAAGACGCCGATTTCTAAAGTTGTGAAGGGGAATTATATAAATCTGCGGGCACTTTTGCATTTTTCTAACTTTGCGACAGCAAATTTTTCTTACAATTTGAATCGATCTTTATTATAAATTTTAGTATTCGATTTTTTTATTGTTTGCAAATAATCTGGAATTTGTTTTTTTTATTAAATTATTGATTATGAGTGGCATAAAATAGACCCGATGCATTTGGTGAATTTTTAAAGAATATTTATTAGGTAAAAGAATTCCACGGCAATGTTACTGCTTTCGTGAAACTCTGATTTTATACTAAAATTGTAAAATGTAAAAATTCATATAAACAGGAATATTTTTGTATTTCTTATAATACGATTCTATTCCATGGTCTTACAAATGAGGACAAAAAATAAAAAACAAATCGACGTTTCCTAGCAAGAAAGCCAAGTAGTTTTACGTAGAAACTCCTAGTGAAGAACAAATATTTTCTCACCTATTGTGCTTAAAGTAAACAATTTTGACTTCGAGTGTGGCGGTAAAAGGTCTTACTAATGACAATTGACGACGCCCATCATTTGAAGGAGTCCAGTGACTTCAAAAATATTATTCTACCTGTTAGATCGCAGTATCTAATTCAATATTTTAATTGAACAAAGGTGTTGTACAAATAAAAGTAGAAAAAGAAATATGAGTTCGTCCATGTTCTTTGAATTCTGTTAACCAACTAGTTGAGACAACAATATATGCATCTCTTTTTTTACCTTCAAATTCTGTTATCGTTGTCTCTTTTTAACACTTAGGACAAGGTTTTCAGTTATTATTAATCCAGTTAATTTAAATAACAAATGGACACATTTTACATTATTTAAGAACTTTGGCTGAAAAAAAATATCGATAAATAAAATGTAGGTGGTTATAACTGCTGTAGGATATGTATGAGACAATTAGGTTGGCATGCCGATAAATCGGAGGGAATTTAATTTCTGGCCTGTGTAAATCCTGCTTCGAATCAGTATTCTCATTAAAATTCTGAAGCCAATCTTTGGTGTGTTTAAGCTGCTTAAGCGACACTTTTGCTTATTCAACTGGCTTCTCATTTGACGTCAAAAAAACTCTAGGAGAAAGGGCGAGTTGTACTAAATTACCTGCTCGGAACTTAATGCGCGAAAAATGTAAGACCTCATTAATTTAAATAAGAAAACGGAAAAAAGATTTAAAAATATAGACGGTACAATATGCCCTGGTTTAGTTTGTTAACGTACGTATTGATTTTCTTAGAAATAGGCATTAACTATTTATGTATCGTGCATATTTGACAGCTGTTAATCGTTAAATTACATATAGTTAATAAATAAAACTAATTAATTTTGTAGTTCGCTAATTGGCTGGAAATTTCCACACGAGCCATGCATAACTTGTTCACAATTTTATCTGTTGCTTAATATCATTTATTCAGTTCTTAATTCAGAGAGCACGACTAAATATCACGAATTCCTTTCAAGGACGAGTTGCATCTTAATTTCTTTATGTTTTACATACCATCCACAATTTAATCAAAAATGATTCACTTGTGCTTCTTGCCCTCACATAAATGCCCTTGTTACATTATTTCACTAACAATTGCCTTCGGTTTGTCTTCAAAATATGCCCAAACTGCAGCCTTCACTTCTTTGTTGTCACTGAAATGGCGTCCTCGAAGATCCTTTTGGGTCCATATCTAGACTATACGGAGGGTGATCGAGATGTTCAAAGCCGCAGTCACGAATTGTGGTTTACAAAATTCCAGCAGTGTGTACGGCTGCATTGACGTGGAGCAGACGCACGCCTCTGGCCAGTTTCCTACATCTTTTCTTCCGAATATTTTGTCCTAATTTGTGCAGAAGTGTTACATATTATGCCCCATTGACTGTGTTATTGCCCTCACAATCCCAAAATATCGTAGCCATCACCTTCATTACTGACAAACCTTGAACTTTCTTGGCGGTGCTTCTTTATTTCGCCTTCATCGCATCGACTCTCTTTTGGACAAAGGATCATAATAGAGAACCATGGTTTCGCCTCTTGTGACAATTGTCTTCAACACTTCCACAGGATTTTCTCAACAGAACTCCACAAAGGATCGAGCACACTCAAAACGACACTGGCGTTGAATTGCGGAGAGGTGTTTGGTGACCCATCTTGCACAAATCCTACGAATGCCTAAATGATGTGCAAAATTCGGTTGTATCTGAAAATTTCACCTTTTGTCTATTTCTTTCACCTTCAAGTGTCGATTGCATACGAGATCTTCAACAAGGGCAATGTTGGCGGTCGCCACAATTTCCACAGTTCTCCCTGTTCTGGCGTCCAAGGATTTCTGTCCCATTCGAAACCGTTCTGACCAATCTTCTACCCCAGAATGAGACGGCGAATTTTCCCTGTACACCACATCCAGCTAATCCTAAATGTATTGAGGAGAAAGACCTTTTCGGGTAGGAATTTGATAACAGCTCGATACTCAATTTTCGTGACTTTAGACATCGTGATAAACGAATGGTGGTTGTAGAGAACTGATGTAAAATCCATTGTTTTTTTTCCGAGCCTAATAAGACTTAAATTGGTGTGTTATCAACATTTTGATCCATTGTGAAACATTTTAGTGCTGCCCTTGTATCTATGCCTTCACTTTCCTTTTCTATCAAAGCATTCTTATCAATATGCCTAATACAAATCCCAAAAGGCTCTTATAAAAACCAGGAATAAGTACTACGCAACCTATGTGAATCAAATAAATGTGATGTGCTTTGAACTCAAAAAAACGCTCTAAAATTCCAGAAATGAAATTGATAACTGAAAGACTGCGTGCACTGGATATTCAAGTTTATTTGGTCAAACATAGAAAACAAAACAACGTTGCAATCATCACACCATTACCTCTTTGCATAAACTCCCAAACATGGATTTTAATCTTAACGCACCAGAAAACCTCAATAACCAAAAAAGCATCCATTGTTATCGACAACTTCAACAGTTCCATCGATATGAGGATATCAACGAGATGACACAATTGAATAAGTTGTGTTAGATTACACTTAAGCATATCATATGCATTTCCTCTATGACACTAACTTCCTCCGTCCTTTAACAGTGGGAGATGGCAACGCGGGTATAATCCAAACCTACTTTTTGTGAGCAAAAAATAACACACCGATGCTATAGATCAATGTATATACCAATCCCTCGTCCAATTATGTGCCAAATTTTTGCAGCCATGCGCTCTCAAAATGTTAAACATAGGCGCAGAGATTCAACTTCAAAATGAATATAAAATACCAGTCTATCAACTCAATACCTTTGTGGAAGGCTGTAGGACAAACTGCATATAAGTACTAACTCCCTAAGCAGCTACCTTTCTGTTTTAACAAAACCCTTTCAGCGGAGAAACCCTTACAAAATCCCAAAAGATTATCTGCGGTATTTCAGGGGCAAGGACCGAACAATGGATAAAATTCATGATGAACTTGACGTGAGAAAAACAGCCAAAAAGCCTGGTCGCTCCTAAACTGCCTCGCCAATGATCTTACGAAAACGAGAATACAGACAAACGTCAAACCCGATCAAATTGCGCAGCAACTGCTTAAGACCGGAAAAATAACGGCATCTACCAAACCGGGGAAAAATAAAATCAACAGACAACCCGAACAAGAGACAAACGATGTGCCAAAACCGTTAAATCTAGAGGAGCTCAACAAAGCAATAAATAAGTGTAACAATGGCAAAGCATCTATTGATATTCCAGGTGAACAATGGCTAGTGGATTTTTAACCAAATGCGCCAAATTTGAAGAAAAGCCTGAGCGAGAGCCTTTTTGAAACTGCGTAAGGATCAGAATGAACCTAAGAATTACAGATCTATATCACTGCTCAGTCATATGTATAAACTGTTCGAAATAATGATCCTCCATAGATGAATGGGCGCTCGAGCCGTATTCAATACCATTCAAAATTCTGAAATTTACACAGTATATTGAGAATGGTCAGTCACAAATGACTTTTTAAAAAAGACTTTAATCTCAGAATTATAGATACATTGTGGAATTTCAAGGGCGCGGAAGTCTTTTTTCCTTCCTTCTTTTTCCATGCTGAATCCGAAATGGGCTTATGCATGGGTGCTTCTTGAGCACCCTTCTAAGGAAAGCAGGGTTGGGATGGCTCTATTCTGGCTTATACGTCCATTTGACGCGTCATTTGTTAGTTGCTGGATGGTTTGATATTCGCTCCATATGTTTCCTCATCGAACCATGGCGCTTTCAACTCTGATGTCCTCATTTCGTACATAGTATGGCACATTGGCTACCAGTTGTAGCAGTCAATTTTGAGTGGCTGACGTTTTGCGACCACCTTAATATTGCTCTTTGAACCTAGTACCGCGTATAGTTTTAAGGCGTTCTTTTTAGCTACGTTTGCTCGCATTTTAACGTAGTTCCTAGAACTTAGGTTACCGTCTAACCTTACCCGCGGGTAGGTTCCGGTTTTTAAATTTTATTTGGGCCAATGCTATTGAACTTGCTTCTTTTGTTCGTCAAGTTGAACATTTCGGCTATTTGGTTGTTAGGTGTTATGTTCCATTTTTTGCAGTAGTTATGGAACGCCTTCCCTGCCTTGGATATTTGACTTCTCGTCGTTGCTAGTAGTTATTTGTAACGGGATTAATACTGCGAATACATTGAACATTGATATTTGCAAGCTCTGGGGACGACTCTTCGGTTACTTTTGTTATAGATAGTGCCGTGCGCGTTCTAATTTATATGTCTTTGTCTTCAGAAAGGAAATAGATTTGTCGAAATCTTCAAGCTGACCATCTTTAAAAGGATTACTTCTTTCCATGTTTTGTATGTTTGCTTTGTAGATCTGGTTCATGTTTGCTGCTTGCTGGATTGTCGCTAATTTTGATCTGAATTCGAACTGGTTATCCGAGATGAGGTCAATGTTTTCTAAGAATTCTTAAAGCTTCCTGTTGGCGAAATATTTTGTTATTTTGCCCATATCATTAAGTAAGCTTATTGGTCTTCTATTTGCTAGGAGGACGGATTTTTTCCTTCTTGAGTATTGTTATGATTGCCTTCTTCCAAACTTCTGGATAATATCCCAGCTTGAAAGTGGCATTTATTATGTGTACAATTTCCTGCAGGGCTTTCTCGGGCAGAACTTTAAAAATATTTGGAATCATCTTTGCCACACTCTTCGCTAGTTTCTCTATCTTTTTCGAATACTTGGCCTAATTTTCAAATGGCTTTCGCTTTTTCAATATGTGAAGTGAAGCTTCTTATTATATTCAATGAGGGTGAACGGATTCCTATCCATCTATAATTTTTTAAGGAACCTCCACAGGTTATAGTGACTTTCCTTCTTCGTTTCTTCTGGCAATTTTTCCTATTCAGCTTTCCTTCTATTCTCTATTATTTTGTTTACCTTCTTTTGTTTGTTTGATGGGAGTTTTGTCTTTTGGGTTTCTGTATTTCGTCCAGCGCGTTTTTAGTTAATTTTTCTCTCCTTCTCCTGTTCCGTCGAACGCGATCTGTTGATTGTCCTTGAAATTTCATTTTGAATCTTCTGCATTTCTTCCTGGATTGACTTTGTGATCCTTTCAACTGCCTTCTCGATTTGACGCTTGGTTTTAATTTTCGCTGACGGGTTGAAAGCTTCAATATTGTAAGTGAATTTTAGCCAGTTAGTTTTGATGGGCGTGGCTCCAACAACTTTTTGGTACGCAGAAATCGATGGAGGACACAAAGAAATGGACTCCCTCAAGGAAGTGTCTTAGCTCCGACACTAATATATACCGGGTGTAATATAGGTTCGTGTCATAACTTCAGGATGTGATATTTTGAGTAATTTTGACCCAAAAAGTCTTAATAAATCAAGGTCGTAAAACTAACCGTTTTCTAGCTACATGGTGTTGCAATTTTAATATAATTCAAGAAGTAGAGAAGATAAATTCATTAAATCTGCGCAACATGTTTATCTAATAAATTGTAATGAAACTTAAAATTAGCATAAGTACTAGTAAACCAGTGGAGAAGATAAAGGGGTAGACTTGTATAAACCCCAGAAAACGCTTAGTTTTACGGCCATGGTTTATTAAGACAGTTTGGGTTAAAATTGCTCAAATCGCTCTTATAGGTATGATATCCTTGTCAAATAGGACGCAAAGCTTTATTTAGACAGACAGTCACGCTGTGTCGAGGAAAATATGTCGAAGCCTTGACAGAATTCACAACGGACTGCCAGACAAATCCGCCAAAACTCAAACCTGCACTTTTTACATGAAAAATAGGTAAAAATTAAGAACCCTGCAAATTGAATGGGAAGGAATCCAGACAGAATGCTGCCCTACACTAAAATACCTGGGAATAACTCACGCATAAGAACACCTGTTATAATATAAAGCACAGGGTTGCTGCTAGAAACCGTATGATCCGAAAGCTAACGGGTACAACCTGGGATGCCCAGTCACAGACGTTGAAAACCAGCACCTTAGCTTTGTCTTACTCTGATGTCATCAATTAAATACGATTAATGATCAACAACATATCTATGAATTTAATAAAATAAATGTATATAAAAATTCATAGATATAAATAAAGTAGTTTTAAACTTAAACAGTTAGAAACATAATTTTAAGATTTAGGATAAGTAAAAATTT
>JAHWXV010557751.1:0-11465 GCA_024586415.1 Phrixothrix hirtus | reverse complement strand
AAGCGTCACGATTTTTGTGAAGACCTGTCTGTTTAGCTTACTGCTTGTCGTATTAAATTTTTACTTATCCTAAATCTTAAAATTATGTTTGTAACTATTTCAGTTTAAAACTGCTTTATTTATATCTATGAATTTTTATATACATTTAGTTTATTAAATTCGTAGATATGTTGCTGATCATTAATTGTATTTAATTGATGACATCAACAAGTGTTCGAAAGTATTTAATTTCGATGTGTGCTTCTGAAGTTAGTACGAACTCACCTAGTGTAACAGTTATCCAAATCAAAGAATGTAGCTCAAGTTCGGGCAATACTATTTGGAGAACTTTTATTTTTTATCAAATCAAATTGATGAGGGTTATGAATAGGATCCATCCTGGTTTGTAGCGCGTGCTATATACTTATTTTTATTGATTAATTTTATTGATTAATAAGAAAATTTAGATCTTCAGAGATTCCCAATCAATGATACAATGGATTAAACTCTTTAGTGTTTTATAAATTGTACTATTTTAATTTATGTTTCGGCTATATAAATTTAAGAGCCATCAACAGGTGAACTAGCTACAGGTTTTTATTACTATAAACATAATATATTAAAAATAACAAAATGCTTACCCGAGCGAATATAATAAAATTAGACTATGGTAATGTTATCAATAGAAAAATTGCAGGCAGTATTTGTCATAAAAATATGAAAGAATTTGTAATAAATGAAAAGTGAATCGATAATTAATATTGATTATAAGTCATAAAAAAAGCTAAATATTAATAAATTTACTATAAATGATTAGTATGTCACTTGGAATTTAAGATTGGATCCCCAATAAGGGTAAATCATGTTATATAAAAATATTCGTAACTTTAAATTGTTATATAACAATTGTAAATTCTAATAACACCTTAATCATTTATAATGAATTTATTACTCTTTTTAGTTTTATAACCTTTGCTTGATGAAATTACACCTTGCGGTAGTACTTTGCTATCTTATAATCGAGTTTCACTAAAACATTTTTCAGTTTATTACAAATTCTTTCATATTTTTATTAAAAAATATGTCTGGAATGTTTTTTATTGATAACATTGTCATCACTACATTTTATTACATTCTCTCTGATAAGCATTTTGTTATGTTTATATACAGAGTAGCGCAAAAAGAACGCCTCGATTTCAAAAGAGTGCAACCTGCTTAATTTTCAATATAACAAAATTTAGTTTTAGAAAAATAATCTGTGATATATCTAGTTTTTATTAGCATACAAGATTATTTAATTTAATTTATTTAATTTAATTTTGCTTATGAAAGATTATGGCCGGAAGATGACATCCATTTAGCTGGACACGCATACGGAGCCTCTCCTCAAAATTGTTCTCAACATTTCTTGGGGCATAGCTGCGATTTCTTCACGAATGGAAAGTTTTGATTCGTCTAGCGTACGTTGTTTTTGAAGATAGACTTTCGATTTGAGGTAACCCCATAAAAACTAATCGCAAGCCGATAAATCAGGTGACCTTGGAGGTCAAGGAGCGTTACCAAACTGTGAGATTACTTGGTTGGGAAACATTTATCGAATAACTTTCATTGTGGCTCTTGGGGCTGTAGCCCCATCTTGTTGGAACCATATTCCTTCCATGTGGATGGACCCGGAGTTTTCGAAGTTGTGGAAGTAAAAATTTGCGTAACATGTGAACATAGCGCCGAGAGGTCACTGTTACAATAATCCCTATTTTTAAAACGCCGCAACAAATTGTTATCTTAGAACTATGCTAGTGTAACTCTCTCGGGTTCGTTACTGCGCAATAACGGCAATTTTGTTCCAAAGCGTCAATAAGACATCAAATCCAAAGGCTACCAATACTCAAACAAAATTGAGCACAAAGTAAAGCACCCAGTATGTTCTCAAGATACGAAAGAAACACAATGAAGTATGTTTGTTACCCTTATAAGAATAACTAAATGAATCCAATTGAATTGTATGGGTGGTTTCTTGATTCATCAAACATAGTTCTTATATGTTTGTTTTGTGGTTAAACGTTCAGGATGTGAAAATTCCCTAGGTCATCTTGGATTCAACTGCTAAGATAATTTCACAATGTCTACTAATATTTTGCCGAACCTACAGGGGTTCTACCCTAAATAGAGATTTTTTTAAATGCCAAACAATTCATGAACACGGGACCTACAATTTTAATTTCTCGTGCTGGTAAATCTATCGAATCTGCGCCCTTCGGGCGTGAAAACATATGTATACGGTAAAGAGGCTAATCACTACCAATGAGGCCGGATTTTTTGTTATAAATGTATAAAATTGTTTGTGCTTCTTGCTTTTCTTGAATTAACGTTTCTGTTATCAATGTTTCCTATTCATATTTGAGAACAAATCTTTATTATCACATAGAGAGGTTTTATGATGGCACTCGGTCTGCAGGTACATTTTCCCATAGACCAACATCCTATATGGTCATACTGAAAAAATGCTAAAAACTAGCGATTTTTAGCAAAATGGATATTTTCTAGGCCTTGATGTAACAAAAGCAATTCGATTTTATTGGAGTTTATAACGATCCTAAATGGGTCCTAAGCCCCTTAGGTTGTTAAAATTCGTAATTCCCTGAATAAACTGATTTAATCCGGCCACCACAGTGGAAAAAGGGGTAGGTTCTACGATTTCGTGAAGTTTAAGGAAGTTCGCATTTACGGATTTTATGTAGGTGTTCAAAAGTCAATAATTAATCGTGAATAAGGGTAAGATAGTCGTGGATAAGGCCGCCACTTTACCTTTATCAATAAATAACGGACAATTGATAGTTTGAGATGTTGTTATCGTAAAGACCGGAAGACAAAGGAACCGATATCCAAATTTTTTGTACTTAGGGTTACGTTAATAAGCACTTACATTAACTTAGTTCTTTCTATGCACGTCGCTGGGTTTCATCCTCAATCAGGTAGAATTACGGCGGATTACCTAAATTAATTAATTGCTAAAATAATAACTAGTTCCTGAAAGAAAGTATAGGTCATCACGACAGGTCTACATGTAATAAAATAAAATCTGTACTTAAAAATTGAATATAATAAAATTGAAAACGCAGGTCATACACCTAATAAGTTACATGTTCTTCCCAAATGTAAATAACTGGAACAATAATGTTTTATTTCTAAATCAAGGGGCCCCTGTGTTACTAAACTTAAACTAAGATAAAATGAACAAAAGAAGTTGGCCGTAATGATCCTAAATATTATAAATTATTGAACATTCACAAACGCTAGTCTTTTAAATATAGTCTTAACGGACTTATCTGGTAGTTCTACATGATCAGCTGATTCACCCCAACGAAATAACTTAGCGGGGGGTGGAGATTAACGAAAGTTAATTAACGGAATTTATCTCTTACTTGGTAATCTGAAGATTGCGTTATTCTCGGAGGAGTCGGCGGTTACAAACGGCGGTCTCGGATATTCACTTAATCGTATGTACGATACAACCTTGTCAGATTTAACCCCTTGCGTTCCAAATAGATAAGGAATTGGAATCGACCCTTTCTAGAAAATCGCCCTAGGCGGAAGTAGATCAAGCGGATACTAACTTAATCCCTTAATCCGACATACGGGTACTTCTCAATTATACTTTGAATATCATCTAGACGCGCACTACAAACAAACACAGCTCTACTTGTTTGCGTTACGAGCTCTACCCTTGAAGTGAAGTATTTCTTCTTGAAATTGAAGTGGGGAAGACAAGAGGAGTTAGGGTATATTTTTAAACTTGACGGTCTTCATGTGGGAATTTTTGAATAAGTGTTTTTAAGAACGCAATGCTCCTAATTTTTATAAAATACAACTTTGGATTTCTTGCGCTTTTAATAATTGTTAATAAAATGAAATTATATTATTTATAGATGGTACTTTACCAATTGGATTTTGTTAGTACTACGCGGAAGTGTATACCGGGTGTTTTCAAATAAGCGACCAAAGTCGTAAGATTTTCGGACGTGCTTACAAGTTGTCATTTTCTATTGTAACGGTTGTGTTAAATTGTATAGTTAAAACAATTTATAACCTTAAACGAACTTGAATCAGTTACACTTACTAAACAACTTATTTAAGTCAAGTTCAGATAATTACATAATCATTTGAAAACAAAATATTAATATAACACTTTTTCGTACTCATTTATGAAATACTTTAATGTATAATTCTGTATCACTATTTATATTGTGTTTGAGGTTACTGTCTCGAGTTTTAATAACCGTGTAAAAATATATACATTTGCATAGCCTTTATTCATTAACGCACTGATGTACACGCCTTAAGACAAATAAAAGAAATCGTGTAAGTCAAGTAAAAGGTCACGTAATAAAGTAATTAATATAATAATTTGATTACTATTGTGCAATTAAAAAAATTAAATGTTGTTGAATCTAAAAATTGCGTAAATTATAAGATGTAATTTTTCCTAACAATGCAGATAAATCACTGCATAATCATATTAATGAATGATTTATAAATTCTCTGACATTGAAATTGAAGCATCAAGTGAACGTTCGTGAATTATAATAATTTGCGATAAGACATTAGTATTTGTAGAATATTAAACTACTAAGCCGTCGTTCGAAAAAGAAACTAATGGAAATTGTAACTATTGCAATTTTTTTCATAAATTTAATTGTAATGTAAATTTTACTGCAGTTTTGATCTACTTTACAATATTATTTAGCGCAGCTTCAATTTTTAGCATGTGGCTTTAAAAATGACAAATAATAGAAATACGAGTAATAGCAATGACTCTTCAATATTTGCAAATAGAATCGATAGAAACGGTACATACCAATGCGTTACCAAAATATTTTTCGCGCCAGTCAAGTTTGCGCGTCTATCATATCATATGGTATACTCGTGTTTAATGTTAAATACTTAATCGTTGAGGGGTTGATTAACATTTTACGTACGTTTTAATATTAACTTCACAATTTGTTATTTTTAATTTTCGTTAATACTCTTGTTTCGATTTTTTTGATACAATGTTGATTATTTAGAACAAGCAGTTCTAGAAGATTTAGAACTTGGTTGTTGTCAGTCATAGAAATTTAATATAATTTATATTTACTTGTAGAAATAAGGTATTCTTGGATCAACTTTTCTTAGAAATATTTTAAAATAAGACAAACGATCCCAAAGTAATTGTTCAGTAATTTATCAAGGAATTTATGTTGGTCAAAAAGAAACTAGTTAAGGTCAACAATTAATTAAATTAGCAGTAAACAATCTTTAGGGTAACATTAACTAATAATTAGGTTGATAGTTATGTATGTATGTATATAAGTAAGCATTTGGAAGTTGAACTGTTTATAGTTGCGCAATGTGATTCATACTTCAATATGTTTAGTTAATATAACTTAGGAAATTCCACATGGGATATTCAACTATTTAAGCCCTTATTAGGCATATAGTTGCTATTGTTACTGGGGTCAAAGGAATTGGCATTTATTGCGGGTTGGGATTTGTGAGAGGTTAACCTTGGATAAATAAGAATTTTCTAGAAGGACAAGACAATGAGGTAGGCAGTAAAGGGAAGGGTGATTTTGTAAAATTTTAGTTAGTTTAAAAATGTATGCCGTGCGTTGTTGTTATGACAAGGTCTCGGATAAGGGCGAACGAAAATTTAATAAATGAACATTTTAAATTGTAACATGTTTGCTTTCTTATAATCAAACACGAAATCACGTTGAAAAAAAACTGATCTATTACATAAGTTAATTGTAATATATATTATCAAAACCGTAATTAGATCATTTACATTATTTTGGTAACATTAAGCCTTCATAATCATTTAAGGTTGAATATGTATAATTTTAATATTTTCCATTAAACAAGTCCAACACAATATGTAACAATTCGGCGGAGATGCTAGTTCCCTCTCTTCAACAAATCGAATTTAAATCTGTTAATTTCTTTAACAAACCCGCCCGAAAGCCCAGTTGCATTGGAAAACAGAATTGCAGCTCATTCTGTAGTGCAACAAAAATGTTATAATGTGTACTTCCTAAATTGATTTAAATGATGATCTCATTAAATAAATGACAAATATTTATGTATTTGCTACGTTAAAATTCAAAAAAAATATTTATTTAATAATAGTAAAATGGGTGTTTCTTAAACATTTTTAATAATTTTGGTAAAAACGACAATTAATAGAACAAAACTCTCAATATAGTATTCATCAAAGAGTCAGTTCAAAAATAAATGAGAACTAAATGTGCTTAGAATACTAGAGGGCACCCTACGACCGGTTTCGCTTTGTCAAAACTCGTCAGGTAAGCGCAGCTTTCCAGTGCCCAAATCACAATTTCTGCTATTCGTATACACAATTTGCTGTAAAGCTTCTATTAAAATATTGTTGGAACGCCACTTTAACAACGCGGAAGTATTTATTTTAGTTATGTCAACTATTTTACAATGGTAAACAAAAATAATTAAAATCATCAATGCAATTATTAACAAAATTTAACCTTCAAAAATACAAATAACTAGAAAAGGTATTTTTTTAAATTAACCGACAGTTATAACACCGTAATTTGCCAGAAACTTGCATGGCGTGTTATGCTCCATACAACTTTCAGGTTTAATTAACTCCAATCAATTTCCATTTCTTTGGGATCAAATTTGATTCAATTGGGTAAGTGAAATTATCGGTAAAGTAGTGGATGAAAAATGCAGATCAATCTTTTATCCAAAGTGAATTTGAGCAATGGCTTGAAAAATGTGGCGTGCGTTAAACTGGAAAAGAGGTCATGTTGAAAAATAACGAAAAATTTTAAATACATGTTGTACAAACTTCTTTTGAATATTTCTTCATTCAAGGGACTTTTAGACCAATATTGCTTATGCACAAGTAATTTTACGCAAACTTGTGGTAACGCAAAAAGATATATTGTAATGTTCGCCGAAAAAACTAAACGATGGTTACAAACAAGGAGTTTATACAATGCAATGCAAGAAATCGTTGACCGTTAAAAATTTTAAAAATGTAACAATTTGCCCACTGAGGTTTGTTCCACCCACTTTAGCATTGTAATTTTTAATTCTTCATTATCATACAACTGTTGAAAATCAAATCACGCCTTGAAAAAAGAAAGAGACAGAAATTGCTACGTACGAGATCTGAATTATATGGTAGGAGATCGAAAATGTGGTTTCTAAAGTATAAAATCTTTTGGGCAGTGTTGATGCGCATTGTTGTGAATGAGAATAACCTCTGAAATCAACACACCACCTCATTAATTTTCAATAGCATGGGTTAGTTAAACATGGTTTGCAGTACATCTCTGTTGCAATTATTGTTTGGCAAATCATAAAATTCGCTAAATGATACCTTGTTGGTGCCAAAAACTGTGGTCATAGGTTACTAAGTCGTTTGGATGTTTGAATTTTTCGTTAGAACATTTGTCTTCTTCTCTGTCATAGTGAAAAGTATTTAGACAGACGCCTCGTCGAACTTTCGCTTTTCCAAGTACGTAGCAAACAAAATTGCTCCAATTGAAAATTAAAGAGATAATCTCGTCTTAAGCTTCACGTAATTCATTTAAACTACTGTTACGGATGTAGAATTAAGCGCAGTATTCGCGTCCACGTTACTCATATCGAGATCGGACCATTTTGTGTTACCTCCAGGTTTTAATGGATGATCTACTTAATTGTACAGAGTAATACATATATAAAAAGTGTAATGTGCATACGTAGTGCATATGCTTCGCTCAGATGTATAATGGGTCTAGCTGATGTACACTGATGGACAAAAGTAATGTCACAAAGTGGAACGCAGTAATTTGACCGATGAAAAAACATTTTGTTCATCGCACGATGCAGACAAAGTGTTATGCAAGGCTAATAACACCAGATACGAAGCTCAACATGTTCAAGCTAATAAAAGATGTGGAAGGATTAGTGTAGCATATTGGAGATGAATGAGTAATGCTGGACCTGGCGAACCAGTTAATAGAAGATTTAAGGCGGAAAATTATGTTGAAATTCTTGAAGAAGTTATGATACCAACTGTTAGAATATTATATCCGGAAGGGCGCATAATGTTTGTGCAGGAAAACTTACCAATTTATACAGCTAGAATCGTTCGAGACTGGTTTGCAGAACACGAAGACGATATATCATTGCTACAGTGGCCAGCGCATTCCTCGGATCTTAATCAGTCTGAAAATTTATGGGGCGCTGCTAAGAGGGAATGGAACAATGTGGAGAACATTCAAGTAAGAAATTTAGAAGACCTCCATCAAAATATTATCAATGTTTGGGAACGTTTACGAGGCACACACATTTGTCAATTCCTTATTGATTCAATGTTCAGATGATTACAAGAATGTATTGATAGTCAAGGTTCCTACACAAAATATTAAAAAGAGTAGATTAATTAAAATAGGAAACAAACATATAGTTTTTGGTAACATACCTTCTTAAACGGAGACGAACTTACTAAATCGATAGCTTATTAATAATATGAAAACAACTTGAAAGTATCTTCATTATTTTGTCACTAAAAAAGAAAAACTGAAAATAAATCATATTATGAATAAGCTACTAAGTGTCGTGGAAATTTTGCCTCCATTTAACCGGACTTCTCTCTTATAATATAAACCAAGCACCCATAGTGCTTTTAAAATTTCAGTCAGCCTGAGTGTACAAAGCTAGAATCCACAAATTCATCTGCTGGTTTTACATTTTAAAATATTACACGTTTTCAGATAAGTTATTTATGGTATGCAGAATTTATACCTCTAAAATTTTAATGCTGTAAATAACATGTCATTGTAAAAAAATTAGTTTAAGAAAAATTTAATTGATTGCTTGATTTTGATTTATGTCGAATAAAAATTTTGTTCTCTTCTTAATCAGTTTTATTTCTGGGTAAAACATAAAAGATGTAAATAACCTTCCTAAAATTTTCTGTATTTGGTTGTTATTTTATAAATAAACTGATCACGCATAGTATAAATAATACAATGTAAACACAAATATTGCAAGCAATTAGCTAATGACGTAAGACCATCTCACCGCGTAATAATTAGACGATAAAGCTTAAAAAATAATTGACAAAAGTAGCTTATACAATGAAATGATTATAATCATAAGTACAGTATTTAGTTGTCCAAATGCCGAAATTTAATTTAGTTTGACTGAAGATTTAAATTACTTAGGAACGAAATAGGACGATTTTCAAAAAAAACAACTTTGGAATTTTTCAGAGCAAGATAATTTGTGAAAAATTATAAAATTTAAAATAAATTTGCGTTAAAAATTTACGATTCTCGTTGCTTGCACATTCAACTACGCAGCTTTCTTTAAGGACTATAAACAGCCCAGAAAATTAGAAGTGTAAATAATTAAAAATAATTTTAACGAGATCGACGCAAGATAAAGACAAGAATGGAGTTAGTTATTACCCTACAGCGGTGAAAATGCACCTTTTCTGATTTCTTGCCATTTGGGCTTCCCCTTTTGTAATTGTGACTTGCTTTATTTACTTTTGATATTTGCGTATTGCAAAGTTTTAGATAATATTTTTGTTAGTGCTGTATTTCTTGATTATTTTATCGAAAGTTTATCAATGTGCCTTCGTCTGTTTATCTACCCTTTATTAAAAAACTTATATGTAAATCGCTTAAGTTTTACCGTATGCCTTTATATTTTGCACGTTGTTTTTTAGTTCGCTCTGAAGAAGAATTGCATTTTGCATTTCAAATATTGGCTTTTAATAATAAATTTTGGTTAACAACTGTTTTTGTTTGACTCCGAGCATAATGCTACCCGTGCTGTATAACTATCTTGCTGTGCACTCGGATTCAATCAACACTACTGCTGACGTGGTTTCTGAACAATTATTGTTTATACAGGTTACCAACATAAATTTTATAATTAAAACTTTGCAATCATAATTAAATCAACAAAATGTGAATCGTCATAGTGCAACAAGCAATATCTAATAAATTTAATTGTATAACCATTACATATTTAATTAAATTTTTCAATTGAAATGGGCTTTGTCAACTTCTGAAATACTAAATGGAAGCAAACTTACGCACTTCACAGTTTATTTTATTTAAAGAAATTCTTCCTCTTTAAATACAATATAGGGTACGCAGTTTGCATAAGTTTAAAATTATTTAAAATACTGTAACGATTCGAAGAATTCAAACCCGTAGGCAAACTTTAGGTATTTAGTGAACCAAACCTATGTCGCTATTAGAATAACGCGTTTTACCTGTGTTGTACTCGTATAGAGCAGTAGCGGCGGCCAGCGCTAGCTTTCACTTCGCGACATTACCTTTGTCCGCCGATATACCTCCGTGGCGCTGTGCAGGTTCGATTATCCGTAAGAGGATAGCGCAAGGCACATTGTCTTCTTAACTATGTGATGAGCCTTATGGGAACAGTCAAGTTATTCACGTAAAAAACATTTAATAAATATGTGGGATTTATCAATGATGATAAGCTTTAAGTACCCCGAATAGACAGTCCAATTTAAATTTCGTAGATCACTTCAATATTTATCTAAACTATTGTGTATTAAAGTCAGAGTAAATTAGGAATAAAGAAACGCCGACGTCATAGCAGTCCCTTAGTATAAGATTAGTAAGTGACAGACAACAACTTTAAACTGAAACTATATATACTCAGTAACATAGAAATTGCAACACCAAGAAGGGGTTGAAATTTTCAAATAAAATTTGGTAGAAATATTCACTGGTGTTATAGTAATAAATGATTAAAATTTGGGAGGAAAATATTTACTAGTTAAAAAAAATTGTTATAATAATTGTTATTAAAGTGTGGTACGGTCTCTCTGGTTTACACATTCATTTACACGCCGAGGCATTGATTGAATAAGGTGGTTTATCTGGTCTTGGGGTATTACATCCCATGCAAGTTGCACGTCATGTCTCAAGGCTTCCAAAGTCAAATTTCGCAACCTTCTACGCATTATTTCTCATACATATTCAATGGGAGAAAGATCTGAATATCTTGGAGGTCAGTGCAAAAGATGAATCTGGGCCAGCTCAAAGAAGTTCAAGGAAAACATTGCTACATGTGAACGTGTTTTATCTTGCTGGAATAATGGATCTTTGAACTCTTGTAAGTATGGCAGAAAATATGTTCTAACCACCTCCGCAATATACCGTTACGATGCCATATTGCCTAGAATGAATACCAAGGGGGACCTGCTGCCATAAGTAATCGCACCCTAAACCATAACACCCACAGTGCGGTGTACGTGCCTCTCAACTGTAAATCGAAGATTCCATCGTTCACCCCGTCTTCTTCTGAGTCTCATACGACCGTCGTATATTGCTAAAGTGTATCCGTTTATAAATGTCCTCTAAAGGATTAAATATTGAAATTGTAATCTTGACGTAGGCAAATATGTACAATACGGTAAAATCATCTTTAAG
>JAHWXV010557714.1:0-13089 GCA_024586415.1 Phrixothrix hirtus | reverse complement strand
ATTATATATATATTTATATATATATATATATATATATATATATATATATATATATATATATACCGAATTTCATTCTTATTATTTTCCTAGTTATAAAAACTTTAGGATAAGTAAAGTAACCGTTCTTTTCTTTCTGCAATTTATTAGAAATGAAGTAAGTATATACATTTATATGTATATATATGTCCACTAGCGTACGATTCAACATCTACTGAAATAGTAAGTACTCTACGGCTCCATCCCAATACGGTTTAGGAAATCAGATTCTTTGTTGTCTCTGTTCCTCTTATAAACCTAACGTATTTAGCGTAGTGGCGTCCTCTGAATACAACTTCTCCTTCCGTCACTACAACGACGTTCTTGAACTTAACTAATAGCTAACTTTGGAACCCCCTTCCCCACTGTGTGCTTGCCGGCGCAACGCCGTAAGTTCAGGAAATACCACCATCTGCACTTTTAGGGTCGTAAAATGTCTTTGTCCTGTCATAATATATATGTACTAAGACTTTTACAATTAAATTTTAAGCTAATTTAGAGCAAAAATAATTTATATATTTAAATAAAAAGTAATTATTAGGAACAATAATGGCAACAGTCACCCATCCAATTAACTTGCCACGCGAAACACTACTTAACTCCAGAGGTTTTCTTCGATAATTCGCTTCAACAAATTTTCTCAGAGTAACCCATTAATTCACATAAAAGAACACTATAGATGCATGAAAAATGGCAAGTTTAAAAAAATTTATTACAGCTGTTTTCGAGAAAATCACGAAACATCTAAAAATCGCAAGAATATAGTGGAACTTCCGGTCATTCGATTTTAACAAAATTCTTACTAAGCTATGCTAGAACTCCAATAAACTCAAATATAAAGGTACACTTTTCTGTGACGTTAAGTTTTCAAGATATATTGACATATTGACAGACGGACAAATTTCTAAAAACATGTTTTCGAACTTAGGAAACTTGAAAGCATGTTTTCCCCTAAACAATGGAAATCTAAAATGTTGGCCGAAAACATTACTATATTTCATATAAGTAAGAGAAAGTAAAAACATGTTACTTGATCAAAATTTCCGAAAACCTAGTAATTAGGATAATTTTTTTCCGCATTTTATTAGAATAATTCTATTTACTTTTATCTTACTTATTTTTAGGCTTTCGGGTTTAACAACATAAAATTTGATTAATTACTATTTTGTAGTTATCCTTTCAACCTAAACTTTTTACCCTTACATCAATTCAATTAAATTATCTTGACTTATTATTTAAATATTTTAAATATTATTTAATGTTAGTTTGATACAACTTGCTTTTAATATATTTATGCCAATATAAGTTGTTGGTTTCAATGGACTTCAATTTTTATTGAGTATCAAGAAAATATTTTGGAGTTTGTATATGTAAATATCAAAACTAGAAACCATTCCAAATACCTAGATTCTAGCCATTTATTTATTTTTAACATGCTGATGATGTTTGACATTATGTTGGTCAATCCTGACGAATTCGTCGATTTTAGGCAAGGAGTTGTAGCTTTCATTTAATATAAGTAGCATTTGAGATTTTATCTGATAACTCACTTCATCGCATTTTTTTATGGAAACCATCAAGTTTGAGTAAAAGGATATCCAAGACATAAAAACCGTAGCAAGCTTTAAAAACATGATTCTAGCCGTTTTCGAGCAAATCCCAAAAAACTTAAAAAATCGCAAGTAAAGTGACACATCCGGTAAGTCGATTTTAACTAACATTTGCCAAGGATAGAAACCTAAATATAATTTTTATTTTTATATGATGTTTAGTTCTTGAGATATGTTGTTCACAACTAATACTTTAAGTACGTCCGGTTACTCGATTTTCAAAAGTTTATTAGAGAACTGTATAACTCATATAAAATGAAATTAAGTAGCTAAGAAATATACTAAGCTTTAAAAAATTGTTACAGCCTATTTCAAGAACATCGCGAATATTTCGGAAAATATCTAAAAATGACAGAAATAAAGTGGTACTTCCGGTTCAATTTTAACCAAATTCCTGTTTTTGCAAGCAAAGATTATTATGACCTCAAATATACATTTTCATATAACTACGACTTTTAGTTTCATAGTTATTTCTTCTGACTTAATGGTACACGTACTTCCGGTTACTCGATTTACGAAAAAATTTCTGAGAAACCACATAGATTTTATAAAACGGCATTACATGTCTAAGAAATATATTAAATTTTAAAAAAATCGTTTTAGCCGATTTCGAGAAGTAGCACTTCCAGTTATTAGATACCAATGAAATTGTTGCCGTCACGTACTCGGATGGACACAAACTGAAATATACAATTCAGTTTATCTAGGATTTTTCGTTTTCTAAATATCGTGTTCACACACACAAACCAATTTCCAAAAACATGATTGTCGTATCTGAGGGACCTGAAGACTTGTATTTCTACTAAAATTTCGACATCGAAAATTTTGGATGAAAACAATACTTTCTCGTTTACCTATATTTCCTATAGGCTAAGAGAAATTAAAAACGACATTTGTGTTGGGTTTTAGATTCGAATAGGATAAGTATCGTGAGAGAAAAAAGGAACCAATCATCGTGCACTTTTTTAGAAGTACTACGCATAAACTGGCTTAATCAGTAAATCGCAGTTTCTATAGTCATCATCAAATACCTACATGAATAACAACATAAAAACTTGAAGTTTGGATTTATTTATAAACGTTGATATAAGCTGGATTCACGACCGTTTTGTGTTATATATTCTGAGAGTTTACTCTGCAGGCACTTGCAACCAAAACACCAATATTTAGCTAAAAATCCAGTTGAATTATTCAAAAATGCATTAAGATATACAAATATAAATGAACCTATTAGCAAAAGTGACCCTTGAAAAAAATGCGTTACTAGTCCAAAGCGAGAAAAGTAGAAATCTATACTTAAGTATTCTTTGTTACAATTTTGTGTCATGGCCGAAGATATTGAAAACCAATTTATTGTGAACGTGGTATTCAATTCAACTGGTCGATTCAACAGGCATAATTCACCCAAGTTTGTTCTATTTTGTTATGTAAGATTGTAGTTACAAGCATATTTAAATGGAAAACTACTCTTTCGTGCAGCTTACTGGGCGTAATTCACCCAAGTTTGTTCTATTTTGTTATGTGAGGTTATAGTTCCAAGCATATTTAAAAGGAAAACTACCCTTCGTGCAGCTTACTGGGCAGAACAACAAAATTTGAAATTTTTAATGCACTAGATGGCTCTGCTGCAAGTATTACTAGACCTAGCTCAGAATTTGTTAAAAGAGTGAAAGATGTGAGCCGTCCAGCAATTTTGTATAATCATTATATTATTAATTTAGAGAAACTGTCTACAAGGAGAATAACTCCAGAGTTACACTAAGTACTCTCTGATGTGATTGAAATTCTAAAATAAATTCGGCACTTCGTGAAGAAATTGCCTCTCAATATATTCTATTTCTTCTTCACGCTGAAGTGAGATGGCTATCACGAGAAATGTGCTCGATTTGCGCCAAGATGTAAATCTATTCTTTCAGTAGAAAACAAAATTTAAGTTCAAAGAATTTTTTGCCCACGTCTACATGCGCTATTAAATGAATAGAACAAGTTCTTGTAAGAATAGCTTATGGACGTAGTCATACTACCACAAAAATTGATGCTCCTCAAAATGAAGTAGTGGCAAACACAATTGGTGAAAGAAAATCTGTAAATGTTCTTGAGTCTTGATCATTATACAAAAGAGAAGGATGTATTGACATGTCATTACTTTTAGTCAGCTACACTTACATTCGCTTACAGAATATTTTGCCCGTAATTGCGTAAATAAAGGGACCCCAGCCATGGAAATATTTGTCACAGGCTAAACTGACAACAACACATGTGGTAAATAATCACGAGTGTTTAACTATAGCCGGCAAAGCTATAGTGGAGCGGGGTGTGGTTCGTCGATAGATCCGAGGCTAAACACTGTAAACTCAAGATAAAATCGGTAAAAGGTGGGCGCCACTGTTCTCAAGTCGAAACTGCAATCAGGCGATGTTTGCGAAATACCCTACATATCACGCTGTTAGTGACCTACCTTAAAAGTGGAGACAGGCACTTTAATGGTATTGCAGATACGGGATCAAAACTGAAAGAAATATTTTGGAAGTGATTGATTGATGGTGACAAATAATAAACGAACCTCAGATTTCGCTAACGGCACTTACAATATTTAAAAGTAAATGCATAAGCAACGTATTTTTATGTGCGTACCCAATTATTATGATAATAGTAATTATAAAACTAACTGATTAAAGTATAACAGTAAATGTGATATGAACAATTAGGCTTTAATAATTAAAATTACAAACGTAGAATTTCCCAATAGATTAATTTTGATTCAACGCTACTACTTGTATTTCAAGTCGTTAATTCATTTATTTCATCAATATTTGTATATAATGGACGGCAGCTTTCTTTATCTAGCTTTAAGTTATTTTAAAACAAACAAGCACTGGGTCGTTCGGTGATGACACAAATTTCTATTACCAGGTTTGGAGTAAGCAAAGAAAGAACAAAAAAATATAAGACACTTACAGGTGGAAAAACGCTCTGGATTCGGGAAGCACTTCTAGCTCTTAATTTTTAGGATTGATAAACCCCATGAGCAGGACGGTACTTAAATAAAGTTGGCCGTTTTCATATTGAATTGATTATCCCAAAATAGCTTCGATTTACTGCCTAAATGCCTAAAGCCAGGCAGGTACTTTAAAACTTCAATAAAGGCAATATTATTTTCCTAAAATAAATAAGACATTTCCGAACAAAAATTGATCACTTTCATACCACCTAACTTAAGCATGTCTGTAGGATGACTATCCCCCTCGGTTCATAATTTTCTCACGGGATCGCTCATAATATGCCCGATCAGGTCATATTATCCCATCTGTACGGCGCCGAGAAAATACCTTTATACTAGTTAAATTGTAACCCAGATAATTATTTCTTAAGCTTTAAATGGTATCATTCCCATTAATTCCTTGTGTGCATAACTTATACTTTGTATGAGATAAACTGTAACCTTGTTTGTCATTGAAGCGTGATCTCATGTGCCTTGCAACAATTTTCTAGAATTTCTGACGTAATATCTGTTACTTTATAGCTTGAGATAATTTTTTTACTAATAAAGTTTTAACTAAAATTACTAGGTAATATTCCAAAAGTAAAATACGAAGTGTATTCAAATAGATTTTTACCATAACTTTATCTCTCTCTTATAAAATTGATTTATAAATTATTTTAATAAACCCTTGTTTAACTAAAATTATATTAATCATTAACGTGCATGGTACTAAATATCGCTTAATATATCTAATGCTATTAAACAAACAGCAAGAGCTGGCAAATTTTGAGAGAGAATTGAAAAGTATTGCAACGTAAACATGGCAGATAAATAAAACCTAAACGATCCATCTTCTAACGACAGTCTTAAAACTAAATTCCGCTCATCTTCTTCAAGCATTTATTTTTAGCACTCAGTCAAAAATAAGGGTGCAGTACTGGGTGATTTCATTTATCTAAGGAGACATTATCATCTGTTACGGCAATTAAAAGGTACTAGCGTTGTCAACTTGAAATGCAAGCGGCTCTACGCTTACCGGCGACATTATCGAAGCCAAGAATCCATGAACTTATTTCAAGCAATCAACAAAAAGTATCGCACAATGATTTTGTCATAATTAAACAGTGTATATTGATAAAATAGTAATTTTGGTTGTCATTATTTATTACGTTTTCGTTTTAGAATTTTATGTTAATGGTCTGTGAGATTCAAATAATTTAATTCGCAACAATTATACGATGTCACAATCTGCTTTGCAAGGAAAGTTGTTAAATTACTTACAAACATACAGACTTAAGATATTTATACAATTTATAAAAAAGTTAAGTAATTAATAAATATTTCAATTAAAAAGATTAGAACACTTATACTCGTTTGGTATAGTTGTTAACATGTTTTGCTCTACGTAAAATTGGTGTTAGTTCAAATGAAAGCGAGGTCTGTAATTGTTTTAGTGGAGAAAAATTTAAAAACATCCTTTCTTGTCGGACAAGGAGATAAAATCGACATTTGCCCCGCTTCCATAAAATTCTAGTAATATAGCGAAATTATCACAGTAGTTGTAGCCGAAAGGGCGAAAGAAATTCCCGCATTCCGGAGCCCCAGCCACAAATCAATAAACAAGCAATGGAAAGCGTTTTGCAACTGGAAAACGTATAAATGAGTAGATATGTGGTGAATGAATTGAAGTAAGGAATAGCAACTATTTAAACAAATAACAACAGAAAGAAAAGAGCAGCAAGTTCAAATGGCAAGTGCTCAACCCATCATTATCAGTAATGTGGTGTAAAATGTAACAACAAAATTTTATAGCGATCAACGAGTGCATCCGATGACATTTATAAAAAATTTAAGAGCGCATATAATTAATGTGAAGAAAAATATGGCCCGTCTGTATGAACATAATATAGAGATGTGTATCTTACGGAACGCATTAAAAGAGAATGCTGAGTTATGATTTGAGATCGTAGAGAGCAAGTGTACTGATTTTGAGACATTTGAGAAGTTGTTCCTAACGATGTTTTGGAATGTCCAGAATCAGGAGGAATTGAAGCTGGAAGTGGTCCAAGGAAGGTACCACGTGGACAAAGTATTGGGTAGAAAGCAATATGCATTAAAAAATACCAAATCTATTCATTGTTGGAACCTCCAATGGAAGAGGATATCATAGTCAGGCAGTTGGCAAGACATTTTAGCACAAAAATTCATCGTAAAGTGATCACTGATGACATCAATACGTTGGATCGTTTGATTCCTTTATTACGCAAATATGATATTTGTGAAGAAGTGCGAAAGCGAAATGTATCAAATCAAGAAGGACAAAGATATAGGAATGAACAAATGAAAAAAGAAGGGAGAGATAATATGCAAAGAGCACTACAAAGTGAAAAAGGGCAGTATAACAAAAGGTATAGAAGAGTAAGTTATAGCTATACTAATCATTATCATAGAGGAAGATATTTTGGAAGAGGAAGACACGTTAGACAAGAAAAAGATGAAGAAAGTGAGACAAGTAGTAAGGAAGATCGGTTAGAAAAAAAAATCAGCAAAGGGGACGAAGAGAGAAAGGATTTCCTAGAAGCAGGACCATCCGCTACTTAGGATAATGTAAAATTTCAATAAACCATACCATCTCCACACAATTTTATTCACACCCGAGAGAGTTCATCAATAAACCGGATGGTGGTACGGTGTATAAAAATAAATATAGTGTGGAAAATGAAGAAATTTACCCTTCATTCTTATGAAACTAAATAATAAAAACTTACAAGCTTTGGTCGATACCGGTGCAGTTTTCCTTAATAAAGGAAGATATAGTTGAGGGGAGTAGGGAGAGCTTAGAAAATAGAATAGGATTATTAATTTGATTACAGCATGTAATAACAGTTTTTCAAAAATTAGGTATAAATTAAATACTGAAGTTGATCTGGGAAAAAGTAAGATAAAGATGAAAATGTTAATTGTGAAGAATTTAGTTATGCCAGTGGTGTTAGCCATGAATATGTTGAAAGAGAATGACGTTCTTATTGATATTAAGGAACAAAATATTAAAATAGGTGGTAAGTGTGTAAGTAATAGAGGAAGGGGAAAAAGGCCAAGAGGTTAACATTAATAGTGTGCTCCGTGAACAGCCAATACACCAGGAAATAGCTTTAAACCTAAATTGTGAAGAAACTTATAAAGATGCTGTTTTAAGGATTATGCAAAAAAATCAAAAAGTATTTAATGATGCTCCTCGCTTTGCAGAAAGCTATACGCATACGTTTGAATTGAAAGACCAAGCATCATTTTAGTGTCGGACTTATCCTATACCTTGGGCGTACAGGAAGAAAGTTAGCCAGGAAGTTAACAAATTAGTCAGTCAAGGGATATTAGAACGTGCCAACACGCCCTATGTTAATCCCCTAGTTAAAGTAAAGAAGAGAGATGGATCGATAAGGATTTGCTTAGATGCCAAGAAAATAAATGAACATTCAGTTCCTCCAATATGAAACATCATTAAGCATTGACAGTATTGTGGGAAGTTTGGAAAGGAAAGCTGTATTTACAAAGATTGACTTAAAAATTCTTTTTGGTTGATTCTGCTGAGTGAAAAATACAACAAATTTACAGATTTTAATATAGATGGGAAGATTTTCCAATTTAAAGTACTTCCGTTTGGATTGTCTTCTTCGTGCGCTGCCTTGGTGAGAGCACTTCACTATATACAAGGTGACACAGAATAACGGGAATTTTTAAACAATACACAAAAACCAAGGGTGATGGAATAAAATCATTTTATTTATAGTAATTGAAACATTAAAGCTTGCCATTTAAGAAACTCTTGAAATGCGTAGCAGCAGGCGTGAGCAGGTGGAAACACTGCGGGACAGTGACTGTGAGCTAGTAAACACTCCGCCATTACAGTAACCATGGATCAGTTGAACGGGCAACAGCGTGCGTTAGCCATAAAAATGTTTTATAAAAACGGTGCAGTTTTGACGTTTTTACAACTTAGGGCGTCATGATGCTGTGGCGTTAAAACACGCGATAAAAAGTTGGATTAACAATTTTAAAGAGGCTGTATCTGCTTTAAAGAAGAAACCAACAGGACGACCAAAATGTGCTCGTACTACACAGAACATTGATATTGTACGCGAATTTGTCTTACGGAGCTCGCGGCGTTCTGTCCGTAAGCAAGCAGCTGCGGTTCAAATGTCCCGGGAGAGTGTTCGCAGAATTCTTCAGTTAGATTTAAAATTTCATCCATATAAGCTGCAGATAGTGCAACAAGCCAAAGAAAACGATTACCAGTTGAGATTACAATTCTGACAACAATGATAACTAAGTTAAACAATGACGATGAATTTCTAAGCTAGTTGTGGATGCCAGATGAGGCCCATTTTTATCTCATAGGTTACGTTAATAAACAAAACTACCGATACTGGGCAGACACAAATCCTAAAGAAGTTCATGAGCGCCCTTTACACTAGCAAGGTCACAGTATGGTGTGCTGTTTCATTACATGGGATCATCGGACCTTATTTTTTTTTAAAATGAACGGGGGATCACAGTAATTGTCAATGCGGATCATTCGTGGAGATGTTACAATCTTTCGTTACACCTGAATTGAATAATTTCCCACACATTCAATAAACCTAGTTTCAACAGGTTGGTACGACATCACACACTGCACGGCAATCAATCGAAGCTATGCGAATATTGTTCGGTAACCGTGTGATCTCAAGATTCGGTATCGTTTCCTGGCCGCCTAGATAGCCATATTTGTCCGTTTGTGACTATTTTTGTGGGGCTATCTCAAAAGTAAAGTGTTCACGACTCGAACAAGAACTGTGGATGAGTTAAAACAGAGAATTTTGGATGAAATTCACGGTATCCCAGCTGAGATATTGCAGCTGTCAATGAGGAATCTCAACCGCAGATTTAAAGAATGCATTCGTACAGGAGGACGCCATCTAAAGGACGTAATTTTTGAAAAATGATAAATTCCATTAATGTTTCCTAAATGGTAAGTTTTATTGTTTCAATTACTATAAATAAAATGATTTTCTTCCGTCACTCTTGGTTTTTCTATATTGTTTAAAACTTCCCGTTATTCTGTGTCACCCGTACTTGATAAAAAAAAGTTTTGTGTGCATTATGTTGATGGCATATCGGTTTTCAGTGACATTTTTGCACTACATATTGAGCACATAGATAAAGTCATATCAGAATTGAATCGAAATGGTTTAAAAGTGAAAATAAATAAAAGTGAATTTGGAGAAAAAAATGTAGAATTTCTAGGATATAAAATAAGTACAGATGGGATTTCGGTAAATGAGAAAAGTAAAATTACAGTATGGACAATGTTAATTAATAATTATTTCAAAAAAAATTTTTTTTGTGTTTTATGAGTTGTAGAATACCAAGATACGTCCATTGCAGTCTCATTGAATCCCTATCAAGGCCCTTGTCCGATGGCTTTGGAAAAAATATGGATATTATATTTGTTGGTTATTTTTAAATTTTGGTAAAACATACTAGTTATAAGTAGTGAGATAACGAATACCAAAATTTAAAATGGGGCAAGATTTTTAACGCAGTTTCTATCTGCATGCTATAAATGCGTAACAGCCAAGTGTTTTCTTATTAAATAAACATAGCAATATACCATTATAAATAACATTCATGATTTTAATTAAGTACTCTAACTGTGGATATTAAATAATTTTATATCAAAGCACGTGGCATATTTCTAATGCTTGCCTCTTAGATAAAAGTAGCATCCACATATTGTGAAAATAACAGTTATTTAATAAAAGAATAACAAAAATGTTGCGGCAATCGCTCACTTATTTAGAAACGGCAGTAAAATGCTCAATTTATAGGAAGCTAGTAAGACGTTTGAAATATAATGAATTCGTTGGTTTCACTCTACTATTTTATTATTCTGGAGTCAAACTACTTTTTTCTCATTTTTATTCTGACATTACAGTATGTATTTGTTATCAACTGTTATGTTACACTGCGACGTATAAACTAATATTATCCGATTATGCTTTTATGCCATCAACATTCCTAAGAATTAATTTAAAAAGAATTGTATTGAGAAAGTGGATGCAAAGAACAATGATTTCATTCAAAAGGAAAGATAAATGCTGCTATTACTGTCTTTTTCAACTATTCTATAAAACAAGTGGCAGAAAATATGACAAGACGAAAATTTATACTAAAATAGCACACTGATTGTGTAAGTATGTATTTTGAATGCAATAAAAGTTATAATAAACCATATATTTTTATTTTATTAAATAAAGTACAGTATTTAACACAGTTTTAACCGCAGTGAGTCATTGGAAAAACTTTTGCCGTTTGCAGTTTTCAGATTGTCCCTACGAGAATAGTAAACATACTGTCACTTAAAATAAGTACGTACATTCCAAATTTTACGTGGTACCTTAAAATAAATAACTTCACCACTTAGAAAAAGTATAGAAAAATGTGGAGAAAGTGAAATATGATAAACCACTGCTAAGAAAATGTCAAATAAATTTACACATAGAATCAAATTTATCCCTTTATTACTTGTCTGGATTTACAATAAATCTTCTAGATTTTCTTGTTTATGTAAAGCCTAAAATATGTTTATTGAAATGTCAACATTTTAACTTATTAAGTTTACCATTCTGAAATATGAATTTCGCTTTTCGAGAATTTTGTATGCAACAATTTTCATATTCAGAAAATATATCACAAAATTTACATTCCTATCCACAAACTGTTAAGCACGTTAAAACTAACTAATGAAGGAAATTAATTTTAAAGGTTTCATTAGTGTAGCGACTTGTGTAACCGTATGAAACGTGAGTAGTCATAAAAAATTAGGATTTTAAAAATGAAGTTACATTTTATTAAAAGGCTTCGCCCGTTATATCGGTTGCTTGAACCCTTTAGAGAATTAAATTTACCGATTCAATTAATGCAAACGTAATTATTGCGATTCTATTTAATGACGCGGTTTCATTTGTTAATTACATAGTGATGCATCATCCATTTAGCGTTCCTTGTGTAAATATTAGAAATTACAGGATAATGAAACGCTGTTCCAATCAGCAACTTTAATTAAAATTGTCCGATAAATGAATAAAAATTGAAACAATGTCGAAGCGTTAATTAACTTTATGTTTAAGTGATTTATTCAAGTTTAACCGAACATAACTTCTCAATGCTTCACTTTTTGATTTAAGATCCCTTGTTGTTAAACATTTACTGTCTGACTTAAGATTCCAGTATAGTAGAACAATTTTATGAGTGATATAATTTACTTCTATATCTTGAAAAACCAGCTACAACCCATCACTTCATACTCTTCTCACATAATAGGGGAAAGTAGCTTAAATACTTCTAATGGAAATTCTTAAGGCTCAAATTTCATTATTAAAACTTCAATGAGCCTAATCTACTATTTGTCAAGATTGTGACAAGAAACGAAATACCAAGTATAGCACAATAAAGAAAATGTAAAAATCGTTTACATTATAAAGATGAAAACTTCTCTAGAATTAAAAACATTTTTTCCAAAAATCTTGTAGGTAGGTATTGGCAGGTCCGTCGCGTGAGGGTGGCAATGTTGTGTCCAGCACAAAGGGGCCTGATTATAATGGTAGATTTTTATATAACATACAAAACTGTAGGAGGGGGGAGGACACATGTAAGTTTTACAAAGACGCCTCCCACCCAAGCGGTGATTGAGAGAGTTCGCTTGATCTCCGGCAAGTGTAATTGTAGCTTCCTAGCCCCACACTTTTACTTCTTATACTCTGTTGTGCTGTACCTTAGGTCCCATCTACATAACGTAGCGGTGGGTCGAGTGCAGTACAAATAGTCTCTGTGCTAACTCGTTTGTTCATACAGTAGTGAAGATAAACGCGGCTGACGTCGCGACCCTCGCGAGAGCTTTAGACATCGCATTCAAGCTCCAAAATACAATTAAAAACCACGATCTCGAGGAAAAGACGCCTTCGCAGAAATAATAGAAGCAGCGAAGTAGCTAGGCTTCCACCGATGAGGCTGCGCAAGCTGCGCAGAGCATCCTTGCCAACGAACAGTACTCCTCAGATGAGGAGCTTCAACGAGCCAACACCATACCAGCTTCCTCCGATATCGACGCCTGAGGCTTCCAGAAAGCTGGAGGTAAGAAGAGGAGGGAGCGAAAACCCCGCAAAACCGTCGAAAATCCGGCAGCCAAGTTGGCAACATTATCGTATTTTTTTCAATTTCAATTTCTTTATTTCCATAAAATAGCTCAATACCTATTAATAAAAATTGAGCCTTAATTGCTAAACCTAGGTTAATTTCCTAATTTTTTTATGATGGGGGCCACCGCCCTCCCGGATGGGCCTTGGAGTTTGGTAGCCTTAAATCTAAACTTATGTCTAAAGATGTTTTGGGATCCTATTCCGCTAGTGTTTGTTGGATTCG
>JAHWXV010557532.1:0-13547 GCA_024586415.1 Phrixothrix hirtus | reverse complement strand
GTGGAAACATTAAAAAGACCACCCCACACGGAATGTAGTTAAGCAAGAAGGAGTGATGAGGAATTCGGACGTGCAGTTATAAACGAGTTGTTATGAATATTGTAATGTACGGCGTGACATGTTAAAGATAAGCAAATTCGGATACGGAATACAAATTTAAGAAATAACAAACGTAGCCGTTTATCTACGATGTACATGCTCTGAATATTACGTCCGAAAACAAAATAAGTTCATTAGTTTTTACGTTCGCAATTGTTAAATGAACTGCCTTGACTAATGTAGATATTTTTCATCTGATACAAAAATTTTATGTCTATAGTAACCCTTTTGAAGTAAATTATATTCATTTATCTGTCAACTTTTGTACACATTAAGAATAAAAATTGAAGACCTACTTTTAGAAAAATGTTTCTCATATTTCGTAATATAAAATGTACCACTTGTTTATAAGAATCGTCAATTTGCTGTAAACTACAAAGAATATCACCGGTGCTGGAACTTCATAGATTGCTATTAAAATCAACTCAAATCCAACATTAGAAAAATAAAATAAATTTATATATATTTCAATTTTCTAAAATTACTGTAAAAGAAATAGCACATAACTGTGTTTCTAAACTTAAACCAAATAGTTCTCAAATAATAGAAAAACGGACAGTTGAGAATAAATAAAACCTCAACAGAAAGTGAACAGTTATATCCGCGAGTGGAAAATAATAATCCATAGTGCAAGTAAACTATACATCGAAGTTCCGAAACGAATTGTACTAAATAGAAAAATATACAAGAGGAGTTCTTCTGATGTAAAAATAAAAAAATTAAAATGCCGCCACCATAAAATAAGGTAAGCAATAAAAATACAGCCAGGTGGTTGTTGACCGATTATCATTCTCAACGACTTACAACGGCCACAAAGAAAAAACACGCAATCTGAAAGTTGAAATGCAGACTTGTGATTGGTACAAAGAAATCGGAAAAGGGATTGTAAGAAGAATAAAAGGCCCTAACACCCAAAAATTATCTTATTTATTCGTGAAAAATGTGGCAAAACATACACCAGCCACCGCCAGCGGAAAGATCAAGTTACGTCGAAATTTGATTTAGACACAAAGTGAGTATATTAAGTGCGAGCTTAGAATATAAAAATAATAAATTTGAAGCGTTATCCTCTACAAAAAAAGTCTTAAAGAATTACAAACGCGAATTTAACATATAAAATTTTAATTAAAACACAGGAATATTGAACCGAGTCTCGAATGCAAACAAAAAACAATAAAAGTTACTGGGAGGTACAAGAACCAAGCGGGCCAATAGTGCAACGCTTCAAGTAGTCAAAGTTTCAATATGTATCTAACTACTTGAGGCCTGGGAGCACACAAATACAAACTGCAAAAACAATGCACCGAGGTAATTATATTATCAATATCCGAAATAATATTAAACGTTTTAAACTAAGAGAAATTTAATTACATCTGATAACCTCATCATAACAGCAAAGTAAAGTTTCAAAACCTTTTAATGTAATATACTTTAAACTAAGGTAAAGATTTATGACCTAGGATACCTTTCTCAGACAGTAAAGTCATTCAACCTTGTTGTTAATGTTTTGCAGACTAAGAACTGATGTCGTTAGTCTAGACAGGTCAATAAACCTTTTGTATCATTTTTAGACTTTAAGTTTATATATATATATATATATATATATATATATATATATAAAAATATAAAAAATATATAAAAGTGTATTTGCATATAAATTGATTTTTATATTTTAAAATAAATTTACAAAAACTGTTATCTTTGCTATTTATTGGTAGAGCAAATGCCGTTGTTGGAAACCTACAAAATGTAAATAATATCAATATAAACCTATAATTTACCTTCAAGTAAAGATATATCAGTACAGTAAATCTATTGTTCTAAAAGAATGGTCATTGATCCTAAGACATAATTCAAAACCCTTAAAATATGTTGAATACCTAACTAAAAACCAGCTCATGCATAAAATTAGAGCACGTAATAAACATAGTTACACCAAATTGCTCAAAACTGCCAGAAGGTAACCAATACCGTTATTTTAATCTGCGTGCGAGGTTGGCTTGCTGTAAGAATAACTGTTACACCCCTTTTCAGCAAATACACGTAGGAATAGTCAGCGAAATTAGGAGTGAGTGGAAGTACTGCCCCGTATTTTGTTATGGGAAAATGTCTCCGAATATTGAGGAAACCATCCAAGACAAAAATCAGGGCCGACGGTCCCTGGTATCGACTCGGAGCGTCCCGAAACGTTAGGTCGCGTCACATTGACTACTACACGATCCTTTAGTAGAGAAAAACAAATTAACATCCAAATTAAATGAAATAACAATAACCTCAAGACATAATTCGGTTCACCCCTTCTACAGCGAAATTCTTTAGCTTTTATTTTTATCGAGTAAAACTTTGTGACCAACAAGTTATATTCCAGGGAAAGTCAATAATTATCTACACTTTTCGTTATAAAATGTATTTAAAGAAACATCCGAGTACAACATCTACAAAATTTTTCTAAATAGTCTCCCTATACCATTTGTATTCATTGGTAAGAGAAGGTTCTCGGTTGGTCCAGAATCCACTTTTTCACAGAAACCCGAACGTCAGTGTTTTAGGAAAATCTAAGACCTCTCAAAGCTCCCTTAATCGATTTAAATAGATGAAAGTCTGAGGAAGCGAGGTTTTTAGTGTAGAGAGGGTGTTCCAGAACCTTAAATTCCAAACTAGCATAGGTTTCTACGGCGTAACAAGCCATGTCTGGCTGCTTGTTGTCATGCACCATTGTCTGCGCCATTCCGTTGTATGTCATACTGGGTATTTCCACTTCATGAGCTGGCGTTTCGATTTGAGTTCGAAGTGATGAACGTAAGTTGCATCATCGGTCACTATTCTGCTCAAAAATGAGTCGCGTTACGTGTTGAAGCGAATAATTAAATGTTGGCAGATGTCTAGGCGTTCGCGTTTGTTCTGTGGTAAGCGTTCCTGATACCCTGGCCCGCAGACCTTAGGGAATCCGGATTTTTGTGGGTGGTTTAATGTGCTGAACTGTGACCGATGTGCAAATCAATAGTGGCTTGCCTATTCGCTATAACCATGTCTCGAGCTTGCTATATGTTGTTATGCGTGGTGGAAGTCGGCGGACGCCCAGCTGCCTTGTTTTACACTCGTACGGTCACTTTCTAAATTCTCGATCTACAAAAACTTACTTTTACGATATAAATCATTTTCCATGATGAATTTCAAATCCTTTCGAAGTTTCCGATCACACAAATCGAATCACGGCTCGTTGTTCCTCCATGGTGCAACCTACTAGCGGAGCGAACATGTTGACGATAGAGCAAATGGCCGGAATAACGTTCTGCACACGAGCCTACTGAATGGCGCACCAACTCAAGGCATGAGTGCGTAAACGGTGCTATAATAACCATCAAGACCTGTTGTAGCGAAAGTATAGGTAATTTTTGACTTACCCTCGTATAGAAACGCACCGAAGTTTTAATAGATCTTCGTACATATGTTAAATATCTTGAAGTATATAGAAGGTATCCTCCTTATATACTGCGCTACAACTGAAAAAGGAGTTATCCTCAAAATTATGGACTAAAATTGCATTTTAAAAAACTACTGTACCTGTGTAGGCACTGTAGAATTATCAATTGTTTCAGAAAAACTCTGCGAAAGTATCGCCTATTATTTTTTTGTTGACCGTAATCGTAGTATCCTAAGCTTGCATCAGTCCCATTGCTTTGACATCAGGCAATTTTACGATCTCTCTTTTTTGGCATAATCGCGATAGAGCGCTTCGCATTTCAGCGCTTTACGAATTTGAGGTCTCAATTTTAGCGAGGCCTATTTGAACGTTCTTATCTTTACACTAAAGGAACTTGCGGAACTGTGTAGATCGATATTTAATGAGCATTGACAAGAAAATGCAAACTATTTGGCAAAATATTATGTTATTTTTCAAAATAATCTCTTTGCAACTTATTACATTTCATCCAGCGACATTTAAGTCTTTTTATTCCATCAGAATAGTAAGATTTATCAAATTGTCCGAAATATGAATTTTTTTTAGTGATTACCTCCTCATTTGACCCAAATTTCTTTCCATTGAGGCAATTTTTCAAGTTGGGAAAGAAGAAAAAACCGGATAGGGCCAAATCTGGCGATAAACTGTATGTGGAAGCATTTCGAAGTGTAGTTTAAGCAGTTTTTTCATTGAAACAGCTTGGGGAAGAAGCATTCGTACTTCGTTAAGTGTCGCCTTTTGCACTGAATTTTGTTATGAAGTTGACCTAAAAGGAATGCACACCATTCTCTTCTTATCTTTTCACCATTTTGAAGATAATCGATTAACAGAATTTCTCTGCAAACCCAAAAGATTGGGGTCATAGCCTTAATTTCTGAGTGTACGGTCTTTGCATACTTCGAAGGATACATTTAGGGTGTATAATGGTGTACCCGGGTTTCATCGGCCGTTATTATTTGAGACCAAAGGTCGTTTGGATTATGTCTCGACTTTGCTGAATTGAGTGCTGAGACGTGTTCTCGTTCACGTTTATGGTCACAGTAACAAATGCGGCACTCATCTTGTACATAATCTCTTCATACTCAATTCATTATACAAAGTCGTAACCACTGATCCTTGTGAGCAGTGTAGAACCTCTGCTACTTCAAGAGCTCTTATTTGTATGCCATCTAGTACTATATAGTGGGCTTTTTAATGATTTCTGGAGTACATACACCTTTTGGATCTCCATTGCGTTTATCATCAAATACAATGGTCGAACTATATTTGCATTCAGCTGTCCACTGTTTTATGGTTGCAATTAATAGAGATTGGTCCCTGTAAACATACTTAAATTCAGTTTTGATTCTATCGTTTGTTTTTTTTTAAATAAGAACTTAATTACTCATTAATAATCCAGTTTATTCACTTCTCAAAACAGTTTACTCCCTACTCAAACACGTACACGTAACAAGCGCCATTACAATCGAAGTGAACGCAAGTGTTTAGAATTACTTTTTGAATAATAGTCAACCTGAAAAGCATGTTTTTGCTAGACCCCTTCAAATATTGACCTGACCTCGTAATTAGTGTTTTAAAGAATACCTATTGTAATTGTCACATTGTTTAGGCATAGAATTTTTATTAAATCTTTTAGTTTTTTTGCTTTCTCGTACCCTATATTAAATATAGATAATAGAAAAAGTATTGATTTTGTACAAAATTATCGATGTAGAAATTTTTGTGGCAACACGCGTTTTCGAGCCCCTTAAGTCTGAAAATCATGATTCAGATATTGATCTGTCGTCCCTCTTTCTGTGCATATGCGCGTGCATGCGGGTGTACTCGTGTACGTTTGTACATGTACGCATATGTGCGCGTGTGCACCTATATATGTGAGCACGATTGCGCCTGTGCTTGTGGGCACGTGCGCGTGGACACGCAGTCGCGCGTGAACGCGTCTGGGCGTATGTGTGTGGGTGTGTGTATGTGTGCGTACGGGCTTGCACGCGTGCGTGAATATGCGCATCTATGCATGCGTGCAGGCGTCAATGCGTAGGTGCATGGATAAGTGGGTGTGCGCGTGCGGTGTCTTTGCCGGTGCAGGAGCGGTTGTGGGTGATAGTGTAGGTGGCGGTGCAAGTGCGGGTGCAGATGCACGTACGTGTTTGCCGACTGTGCAGGCGTGAGCGTATGTGCGTATAGTTACTATATTTTTCCACCTTTTAATGCCCGTTTATATAATCTAAGCGCTATTTCAGGAAATTTTCCATAAATCAAGTAACTGGAAGTACTGTTCCTGTTAACTCTGATTAAAATAACTGTGAAGTCTTAGCTAAATGAAGATTTATACTTTAGGTCATAACTGCCTTTGTATGCAAAATCATGAATTTGGTTAAAATCAAATAACCGGAAGTGCCACTTCATTTCTGTTATTTTTAGATATTTTCCGAAATGTCGTTTTTCGCGATTTTCTTCAAATCGGTTGTAACAATATTTTTTAAACTCACCGTATTTCTGACCTATTTAATTCCATTTTCTCTTTCCAGTTTCTATAATAAATTTTTGCAAATCAAGTAATTAGGGGTAGGTACGCGAAGTAAGAATCGTGAACAAGATATCTCAAACACTAAACGTCATATACAAATGAAATTTTACATTTACCTTTACTTACTTTCGCACATGAGACAACAAAAATTTAGTTAAAATCGAATGCCTGGAAGTGCCACTTTATTCTTGCAATTTTTAAGTTTCTGTTTCCTTTCATAATGAAACTCTTTCAAGGTGTAAGTAATACAATTGGAAAAATATTCGCTATCAAAGTCAAAGGCGAAACAGATATTAAAAATGAATCAAATGCAATATATCTTTATTGATAAGTACATACAACATTAAATAAACAAATCTGAAAACTTAAATATTCCACTAAAATTAGTAAGAGCAATAATAATGATGTTTTTGTCAATGCTTTAGTATTCGGTGTAAAACCCATCAACTATAAAGATAGATATTTATTACTTAACCATTCTTAGTGGGATTATGACATCTTCCAGATATTTTATGAACAGAATAATTCCTATATCTTTATAATGCATTTTTAAACTAATTGGAATTTAAGGTATTTATCGATTGATTAACAAAATGATTATAAACTACAATTTTTATAAGTGCATGTCCAGCTGTAAAGCATACAAGGTAAATGCTTACTAACCCCTTATTTATTTGACTATCAAACTCCAGGTTTTTATCTTCAACTGTTAAATATCTTGTTTAAATTTCTAAGAAATATGTAGGGATAAGAACTTAATTTTACATTTTAAACATTATGTTGAAATATTTTTAGTTGTAAAAATTTTATTTCTTTATGGAAAGGTCGTATTAGAGTTGCTTTCATAATTTGCTACTAATTTTGATATCTTTAAAACAAAAAAGTTATTGTGTAAGGGAGAACGCACTGTATTACGTGAGTTTCTTTGAAACGTTTCGTTAATTTGTTTATACATGAGTATATCTTATAATTAGTTTCCTTTGGTTAATAATTGTTTATACCGGGTGAATACTTGTAAAGGTGAATATAGGGAATTCATCGTTATTTTTTACTTATGCCTCTATTATCTCCCCAGTTGATTTTTCAATAAACATAAAACATGGGTATCCTAAAGATAATAAAATATTTGTATTTAAAAGAAATTAATTTTAAAACTAAAAAAAAATGTGTCCCTGAATGAGATTTCAACATCAGACTGTTTGGTACAAGAACGACCACTAGATTATCGTAGACCTTACGAATTTCACTGGCTGAAATGTGGTATTTGATGTACCCTATCTTTTATTCCATTAAAATTGATAATAAGTTGGAATTAGTTAATAATATGTAAACAAACTTGGTTTTACGAGGGACACTATTTATATCGTAAGCCTGGGCAACACTGCGTATTTAAGACGCCATCTAACATTTTCAATGAAAAGTTTGACATTTTTAAATATAACCTTATTGAGAACATTTTAACATTTAAGCGTGATTAGTGGTGTTTATAGTGAATTAAAAATTGTACCTCAGCGTAAAAATTAACTTGTGAAAATTTTCATCCAATGATTTATTACGATTTTCGGCGTGGATTATCTAGACAACTTACTTCTACTTTTGATGATTAATCTCCATCCTTTACCACTGTGAAACACTGATATAGCGAGTTTAAACATGGCCGATGTTCCCTCATCGATGAAAGTCGTGAAGGTCGTCCAAAATCAGTTGTTGTGTCAGAAAACATCGAGCCTGTACAAAAACTAATAATACAAGATTATCGTGTGAGATACTGTGACATTGATTCAACCCTGTACATTAGTTCGACCAGCCGATATAAAATATTGTATGAACATTTAGCAGTGAGAAAGGTTTGTTTTTGTTGGTTCCCACATAATTTGAAAACATCTGAAAAAGATGCCTGTGTCTTTATCCAAGCAAATTCTTACGAAATACAATGGCGGTGCTTCAAAAGACGTATATAATATTGTAACAGGTGACGAATCATGGATACGCATATATGCATATGAGCCAGAAAATAAACAGAAGTCGACTCTTTGAGTGTTTCAAGATGAAACAAACCCAACAAAAGTAGTTCGCGCTCGAAGCACCTCGAACAGATGGTTGTCTATTTTTTCTGAAAAACTGGTCATGTGGCAATAGTGTCTTTACAGGAACGTAAAGCGGTTACTTCTGAATGGTACATCGCCATTTGTTTTCTGGAAGTCTACAGGGAAATAAGGAAAACAAGCAAGCGCCGTATTATCATTCTGCATCACGGCAATGCACACATCTTGTCTGACAGCCGATTAGTTGAACACTCAAAAAATCAAATTAATGGGCTATCTACCAACCAGTCTTCATTTTGTTCCTGAACGTCAAGAATAAATGAACAAACCGCGGACAACGGTTTTCCGTCGGGAGAGGAAGTCTCTGATGCTTTCAAAAACTATGTTTTAGAGATGTCTCAAACATAATGTCAAAAATATTTTGACAATTGGTTCGAAAGAATGCAAAAGTGTATAGATCATAAGCGAGAATATTTGGAAAAATAATAAATCAATTTTCAATGATAAACTACTGTTTCTTTATTATTAGGTGTTTGATAAATAGGTATATTTCACCCTAGGATTATCATTCTAAAAATTCAAGCAATGATTTCTACATTGAGGCCCTGATGATGATAGAAACGAATTGAAATAATTATTTAATGTCTGCTAAGTCAAGCCATCAGCATTTATTCCATTATAGAATATTTACGGTTTTTGTACTGACAATTGTAACCAATCCTCAAAAAGGAAGATGACAATGGAAGGGTAAGAAAATGTTGACTTACTTGGCCGTCGACGACCGGAAGATACTAAAGTTTTCAACGATAGCTGATTAGAGATTGTACTTCAGAATGGAAGATAGGGGAGGCTGAAGCTACTATAACACTCTATGCCAGTGCACGTTGACCTTGTTGATCCTCAAACTAGGTGAGCGTCGAATACATACAAATTCGGGAAAATATTCTCGTTTCTTACTGGAATGGTATCGAGCTCTTCATATAGACTCAGCTTAAAATCTTATTTTTAAAGGGCGAAGAAGAGTTCAAAATGTTCAAGGTTTTCGGCCTAGCAACAGTGTCATTTACAAGGAGGTTTTGTCACGGAAATATCTATAATGTTTATGATGATGACAGCTGAATAATTATGGAGATCAATTATTAAGAAATCTTTTACAATATTGAACAATTGATTAAATTATTGTTTTATTACACCATGAATTGGATTTTAAAAATATGTAAACTATTTATTTCAACCTAAAAATGGGAATAAGTGCGTAAATGCCTAGCTTTTAATTAGAATCCAAGGCCGTATGAATTCTATATAGAGGGTATTTTCGAATAATTCCTACTTTATGTCTTTGGCGTTTTTGAAAAATGACTATAGTAGAAGTAAAGGATCATCTCACACTGCTGTCTGTATATTCCTGACCTATTGAAAGGATATAGTGGCCAGTTCTTTGGAGAGAAAGTTTTTAGAATGTTTCATGCCAAAATGGGTACCTAAGGATTGACTCCAGGACCCTTTTCGTATTTTTTGGGCTACCGACCTTGTTTTTCTACATTTACTGGCTATGTTGATTGTCACATTCTAATATATTTCCCAAATTGTAGTGATTATCATAGTAACGTTACGATAACAAGCACGTTATGGTTTATAACTATGCTAATACTATTATGAAACGGTGTAAAGGTTTGATATCATATTATTGTAATTGGCTGATAGTTGTAGTTAGCGCAAAAAATAGTGTACGATTGTTAAGTGCCTTTGTACAACAAGTCTCGAAAATCAGCAAAACTCGACCGTCCGGGTCTCGTACTTCTAATTTTTTCTCAACCTGTTATAAGGCACTTGCTGTTCTTGTACTTTAATATACTCCAAAGACGAGTGCCAACGATGGGATTCGATTCAAAGATACATCGCTTCGCAAGTGTAGGTAAATAATACTATGGCCATTCCATACGCTTCCGTTTTTCCTGAAAATGAGGGACAACTTCTGTTTGCTTTGAGTGGATTATATTTAGTTTTTATCCATACAATTGTAGTATAATATGCAATAATCGTAGTTAATTTCAATTTTTTGGTAACAACAGCTAATTTGGACGTTTTTATTTGCCCTAGAGATTTCAATACATTTATTGTTACATTTTCGTTAGAATAAAACAGAAACAACAGTTTGCGTTTATGTTTGAATGCTCATTATTTTATGCAAAAGATATTTTAAGACACGGTTAACGTAAACGTAATTGACTGTGGAGCATGTGTTTTCAAAAACGTTTCCAACTAGTTAAATTTTTTACAAACTAACCATGTGATCCTCAAATATTTTAAGGGACATTAAATGTCTCTGACTCTACAAATACGCATTAAGCACATCCTATAGTAAATGGCGTTATGTCAATTCTTAAAAGAAAAAGCTAGTCTTAAAATCTTGAAAATGTTTTGTAATCCCAACCTTTAAAATAATTTATGATAATTTTTATTACAGCTGCGGCCAACTATAAATAACCGGAGCACAATTTTCCCCAGAAAACCATTTTATATTCTTGAAGTTAAAACGGAATCAACTTAAATGTGTTTTTTATTTGAAAAATACCAGTCTAACCCTTTTCTGCTTTAAAAACAGTTCTTGAATGATTTAATAAGGTTAAATCATTTAAATTATTGTTTTATGTTAGAAAGCTGGCAGAGGTCTACAATAAGATATTTCCTTCAAAATTATTTGCGGTAAAAGTACAACGCACGTTTGATATCACGTAATCCTGTTACGTTTTGCTTGGGGCGAAATATCGTGTCACTAAAATTATTTTAATACGACAAGCGACACCAATCTTCACGAAATTGGAATCGTCCCTGTAATTTAAAAAAATAAAGTTTCGGAAATTGTTTGCTTTAGAAATTTAGTTACCCTAATCGGAATGAGAAATTTAAGGGAACCAAAATAAAATCAAAGGCATTTTGTAGCAAAAATAACTTTATGGTATTGAAAAATCGAGAACTGCCAAATAATGTTAATAGAGATTAATATAATATGTACAGTAAATTTAATTAAACTACTTAAGTGTGTCGCATATTAAATTTAACAACTTTTATTTACCGTAGAGTACAGGTTTAATCGTAATCTGTTTTATAGATTGTTGTTGAAACACAAATCGCTTAGTTGCAGCATTATCGTAAAATATAATTTACATCATATCTTACTAAAACTTAGCCTTATCATAATGGTGACTTGGACTTATAAACATCATTTCAATATACGAATTCAAAACAAACTATCTGGATATATATGTAATTTACTTATTTTGGCAATATTATCTATAAATTACAGTGTTATTTATAATATTATTTATTGTGGCAATTAAAACTTTCATAGAAACGCGGGATATGTTCCCTAATGTTTATTAATTCAATGAAATAGCTGAAATTAAGTATCCGATAAACCGAACGCAATCGAGGCGTTAAAGTATAAAAAACTGGATTATAATCTTTATTTATGAGCGCCACTAAAGGCGCAGGCACTCTACGCCGCGTCGGTCGGCAAGGTCGAGCGCGAGTCAGCTGGCCTGTGTAGACTAGCCCAATCATGTCATCGGCAGAGCGATTTCCAACTGACAATTGTCGGTCCCGATCAAGGGAAGCCGGGGCGATAAAAACCGTCTATACGTATCGAACGTGTTACTGCATGTGGAGTTTCATTAGTCGCTGCTCAGATTTTGTAGTAGTTAGCGGTGCTGTGACTTTTGTCGCCCTAATATTAATAATTAATCATGATAAGGACAAAAGAGAAGGTTCTCAATTTAATTGAACTGTATCGCAGTCATCCAATTTTCTGGAATTGTAGATTGGCGCAGTACAAAGATCGTAATAAAAGGCATGACGCCCTACTGTAGCACGCAGCACTTTTGGTACTATCAAAGACTAAATCCAAAGAAAAATGAAAAATCTGCTGTCATTTTGTGAAAAAAAAGGACGCATCAGGAGCAGCCCTGGAAGTGAAGCTGTGTATAAAAGCAATTGGTTCTGCTACGGATGTATGGAGTTTCCAAAAGACTGGAATAAGCCAACTGGAGGTGTATACATTCTAATTTTGCTTGATTTATATAAATTTTAATTCTACATTTTTATTACATACTTTGTTGATAGTCCAATTGCTCATTACTGAGGGTCCATTGTACTTTTTTGTACCTAGGAATGTTTATGAGTCCCTGGAAATTTCGGTTGACTCGTATTAATACTCCCTATTGTTGAAGATTCACTATCAATTGCAGTAATGAAGTTGCAAATCGTCTGTGACGCACTTTTCCTAAGATAATTTTGGAAATAATGTATTTCCATTGTTACCTTTGTAACTATGACTGGTTCTAATTACATTGGTTTTCTAAGTAATCGAAAGACGGAAGATATTATCGTACTCCAGGATATAGTTTCTAATGTTTTGTATTAAAGGGAATGCATCATTCCTAAGAAAAACAAATGAAGTAACAGCATTTCTTCCCGGAAAGGGTAGAGGAAGATGGATAGTGTTTTCTGCTACACTTTGAATGTTGTCTCACTAAACATCCCATCATCAGATATTTTTTCCTGGCATATAAAGTGATAACTTTTATCAACTATTGCAAATAGAGTAATATTAAAGAAGCTCATCTAATCAAAAGATGTAAATGTATGCACTTCCTATCTATTTCTACTAAAATTCCAGTTGTCCTTGAAATTAGTTGGTAGTAATTGCCACTATTCTTCGTTTTGGGGAACCTAAAAGCCCAAAATTTATAAAACCATTATGATCTCATCTCGGATACTCTGATTTTACTTTCTCTTACGTATATGAAATATAATATAGAGGAACTCATGTTTTCGGTCAAAATTTTCGATGTCGAGTTTTTAGCTGAAATACACGTTTTCGGGTCCCCTGAGTCCGAAAAACATATTTTTAGAAATTGATCTGTGTGTGTACGTGTACGTGTGCGCGCGTGTGTGTCTGTGTGTGTGTGTATGCGCGCGCGCGCGCGCGTGTGTGTGTGTGTGTGCGTGTGCGTGTGCGCGCGTGTGTGTGTGTGTGTGTGTGTGTGTGTGTGTGTGTGTGTGTGTATGTAGTTGTCAAGATATCTCGAAAATCAAACGTCGTAGAAAAGTGAAATTTTATATGTACGTTTATTCCTACGTTAGCACTTTCTTGTAAGAATTTCGTTAAAATAAAATGACCAGAAGTGCCACTTTATTCTTGTGAATTTTAGATTTTTTGCAATTTTTTTGAAAACAGCTCCAACGATTTTTTTCAAATTCACCACGTATATAGCGCCTGTAATTCTGTATTACATAAACTCATTTATTTCGCTGAGAAAATTCGTTGAAGTGAGTTATTGAGAAAAATCTCTAGAGTTAAGCAACGTTTTGTCTGGCAAGTAACTTGGATGGGCGACCGTTCCAATTATCG